>JAXCGZ010000338.1:65000-81943 GCA_037179515.1 Halocaridina rubra
TTTCCTTCTTTTTATTTACTATTTATCTTTCCCTTTTTGTTTTCTGTTCTGTTTTCTTTTCATTTTCTTCTTCATTTTCTTCTTTTTCCTCTTTTTCTTCTTTGTATGGAAATATTCGAGAGAACTTTCGCAAAAAAAAATGTAGGAAACAATGAAATTCTCCAATCGAAATTATATACAGTAAAATAGCCTTCAGCATCCCATTGTCCATTTTCGACAAATGCAAATATAGCAAATAAAGCGATTGCAAGATCTAATACGAATCATGAAATCTCACAAAAGATCACATTTATATATATATATAAAAAAAAAACCATATACAGAAAATATTAACTCCTCCAAAGTGCTTGACTAGAAAGACTGAATTTTATCCACCCCTGGAAAATCCTTCGAGAATTCAATTTCGTTAAATATATAAGAGAAGAAAAAGGGAACTGTAATAAACGTTGACTATTAATGCCTTTCAAAGGTACTACAAATTACCTTAAACAACCCCAACTGCAGCACATGCAGTGAAACACGAACCACCCCCGCTTAACGCTTTGTTAACAAGGCATTGGCTAATTGAAAACATGCTGCTTTTTTTTGCCAGCACCCCTCGTTCCGGTCATCCTCTCCCCTCACAAATTCGAAAATTCAAAAATAAGAAAAGGCTGTATCACCCCCCACACCAAAGCAACCGGTCTGTGAATAATGAATCAATATCGTTTGAAGAGAGAGAGAGAGAGAGAGAGAGAGAGAGAGAGAGAGAGAGAGAGAGAGAGAGAGAGAGAGAGACCTTGGGTCATATCTATATTTTCATGGAATTAGTTAGGGATTTTTGTGTGGATGGTGTTGGGGCAGGGTGGGACGGAGCCATGGGAACCGAATAAGAGAGGTGTACCACAAAGAGATGCTATAAAACTGTTAAAGCAAAATAGTACCAGCGTTTATGACCAATGGATGGGAGGGACTCACGCGGTGTAACCGATCACACCTCACGCATGCGCGCCAGCGACCCCTTCCTGCGCTCGAGCAGACCGGGAAAATTATACGAAGATAAAGTCCACAAATGAATAATTGCGTAGTCTTAGTTCCAGCTATATTATTTTTTTTTTCTACTCCATTAGCCTTTCGAGGGCTAGACGAGGAGGAGAACAGTGGTGTGGGGGTTGGCCAGGTATAGTCATTCCTCCTATCGTAGGCGATTGACTTTTAATAGCTTTTGTAAATTGCGTTTATGCAACATCCCAACTCTGGAGGGAAAAATATTATTCGATTACTTTTATTTAATGTTGGGAATATATCAGCCAGTTTTAGTACCGGGGAAAATTCTAAACTTATAGCAGAGTCTCCAATAGGAATATTGGTGCGTTTCGGAGTGACCGAGATAGAAAAAGTTTGATACAGAGTTAAACGAAGACAGTTCGGACATTCCAAATAATGCTTATTCAACTAGAAATACATTTAAAACGGGCCCTTTGACCTTAAGATAAGTATACTTTACAATGGGAAATAAGCGACGAGAAAATATATTGATTCTTAAACTCTTGTTATAAATATTTATCAGAAGACTTTATGTGAGTGTTTTTAATGCATTTCATTAGCTCGTTAGTTCAGTCGATATAACGCCTGGCTATTACCGGTATAAGGTCTCAAGATTAACTCCCAAAGGAAGTAAGTCCAGCTTCTCTTCAAAGGCCATTTTCGATATGAAGACGAATGGGTAGTGGCCCCTTTTCACTCTGTAGACTCATTGAGTACACCAGTACAGTGCTAGGTAAGTTCCTGATATATATATATATATATATATATATATATATATATATATATATATATATATATATATATATATATATATATATATATATATATGAATCATTTTTTACCCCGACCGGGACTCGAACCTAGGACTTATGATTACTAAGTCAAGGCGCTGCCATTACACCACATAAGGTTAAAAGGAATCCAACCTTATAGCTTATATCTGCTATACTTAGGAATGAACGCATTCTAACTGAATGCCACTATGTTCATATTACAGATTCCCCAACCTCACTCGTGGCTTCATAAGTCCTAGGTTCGAGTCCCGGTCGGGGTAAAAATTGATTCATGTTTTCACATATGTAATGTGCTTAATTGGTTATTTCATGGCCCAAATGAGATTGGGAATTGAATTAAACGCTAAAATGAAACCACGAGTGAGGTTGGGGAATCTGTAATATGAACATAGTGGCATTCAGTTAGAATGCGTTCATTCCCAAGTATAGCAGATATAAGCTATAAGGTTGGATTCCTTTTAACCTTCTGTGGTGTAGTGGTAGCGCCTTGACTTAGTAATCATAAGTCCTAGGTTCGAGTCCCGGTCGGGGTAAAAAATGATTCATGTTTTCACATATGTAATGTGCTTAATTGGTTATATATATATATATATATATATATATATATATATATATATATATATATATATATATATATATATATATATATATATATATATATATATATATATATATACATACATATGTATGTATATAGCGATTTCAACACCTATAGTAAGCGGCATAATTACCTTATAATTAATTACATGTTTAGATTATTTGTAAGTTTTGAAATGAAGAATTTTATGTATTTTAGACATTTTAATCCGGGCTCGTCCAGACATTTTGCTGAGGCCTTCTAACTCTCCCTGAAAACTTCACCTACTCAGCAGCTTAACTGAATGATGCGTCGTTAAAGACATGACATTTTATGCACCCAGTCCCATCACGAGAATATTTTGCATAATTGCATATGGCAGTCGCAGTAATTAAATAGGTTTAATAAAGAATGTTATGACAACGGCTTTTTTTACTTTTTGCCCATCCCGGTGTCACACACACATACGCAAACACATGCACACACCTGTGTCTGAATGGAGAAGTGTTAGTAGTTGGATTCTGCAGGGTTCAGTTATAGGGCCATTTTTGTTCCTTGTATAGGTAACTGACCTATCAGGCTCTGTAAATTCATATTTTAGTCTGTTTATAGATGATGCAAAGATTGTGAAGAAAGTAAATGTAGAGAACAAAGGCAAAAAACTTTAGGAAAACTTTAGAAAAGTGGCTAATGTAATTCAATACTTGAAAAGGCAAGGTAATGAGAATGGATTCAAGTACGAGAAGGCCCAAGCTTAGATACTCAGTAGTGGGTACAGAACTTAACAGAGACAAAGGATGAGAGTCATCTAGCAGTAAGTATATTGGCGGATTTGTCTCCAGAAATGCATATAAATGGCATACCTAGGACTGCATATACTTTCTTAGCAAAGGTTGAGGTAGCCTTCAGACATACTGACAAGGAAATGTTCAGAAATATGTATATAACTTATGTAAGGTCAAAGCCTGAATATGCAGCACCTTTTTGGAATCCACACTGGCAAAAGCATATAAATAAGCTAGAGAAATGTCAGAGACATGCCACGAAGCTGGTGCCAGAAATACGCAAGCTCAGTTATGAGGAGAGGCTGACGGAGTTAGACTTACCCTCACTTGAAGCTAGAAGAATGAGTTGGGATATGGTGACGGTATTTAAATTCCTTCATGTTTTTGCCAGAGTGGATAGGGATCGATATTTTGAAACTTCGTAAGAAATCTACTTTGCAGAATGTTAGGAATACTATTTTTGTAAGAGTAATTGATGATTGGAATTCGCTAAGTGAGGAGGTAGTTAATGCTAACTCAAGTAATTGTTGTTAGGACAAATATGATAAGCATAAACGAGTATAAATAATGGACCGAGCAGGAGACGGGGAGTTACGAGCATAGGTCTTTTTTCTGTCTGCACAGTTAGATAATTACAATTAGGTAAATTTACACATACACACACAAAGTTGAGACGCTCTTCCTACACAAGTGTTCCAATTTACTATGGGCATACAGTAAACATGAGCATAGGATGATGAAAGTTTTGCTTGAGTGTGTGCGTGCGTGCGTATCGTTTGTGTGTGTGTGTGTGTGTGTGAGTGTGTGTGTGTTTTTATTTTACATTTCCATTACCACTCTTATATACTACGGTTTTAATACTCTGATAGGAGTTTTTTCACCTGTTTATGGAGTTGGTTTTTTTAACTCTAAATTTATATTTACGTTTTGAGTATCACAACTAGTCCCCATTTGGAAGTGGACTTAAACGGCTTGAAGCTGGGGAATTAAGGCTGGATGTCATTCTATCGCCCCGGTGTGGGCTTCAGCGTAGGTCCGTCACGTCCTGAGTCGAGCAGTCTACTGGTTACGCTACGGCGTTCCCCGTTTATATATATATATATATATATATATATATATATATATATATATATAATATATATATATATATATATATATATATATATATATATCATATTTTACCTCTGACCGGGACTCGAACCTAAGAAACATAATTACAATGCCAAGGCACTATCATCTACACCACGAGTGAGGTTAGGAGAAGCTGTAATATGCACAAAAAGGGGATCAGCTGAAGAATCCTCCCAACTGAGAGCAACTGAAGAATCTCCTCCTCCCCCAGAGTGCCCGGCGTAAAAATTTCAGAGAGAAACTAGAGATGGGGAGTGTTGTGACATGTCAGATGGCAAGGGCTGAAGGGATGTGTTAGGTTAGGTTGGGTTAGAGGTTAGGTTAGGAGATTAGGTTAGGTCTGTCTATCTACCTTAATGTCTTAGATAAAGGCAAACAAAACAAAATTTCAAGAAAATTAGCTATCATTTTACAGGTATTGACAGAGGAACCATTTTTGACAACACGTATGTACAGGATATGTATGAAATCTTTTGTGAGGATTATGAGAGGACAGATAGCTGTTGCATACCATGTGCCAGATTAGTTGTTACTAATTCAAAAGAGAAATGGTTCAGTAATATAAGTAAAAAAGCAAGGAAATTGAGGGACAAATGCCGGAATAAGTATGGGAGGAGAGAGAGTACATACAAATGGCAAAATTCATAAACGAGCAAAAGAAGAGAGGCAGAGAGAGGATATGAGAGATATTGTGAGGAGAGCTAAGGAATATTACAACTTTTTAACAGCTTAGTCAGAGGGAAGCTAATGATCAAAGAACAAATATTCTTGTTGGAAAGGGCAGATGGAAATATTACCGATACTGACGAAGAGATCTGCGAAAGTGGATCAACATGTTAGTTGGTATTTACAATAGAGAATTCTCTACCCCCTCATATGACAGAGATGCGAGAATATAGGCTAGTATTAGCGAACATCATCATTTCAACTACAGAACGATAGAAAGTGTTGGAGGACATAGATGCTCTTAAAACTATCGGGTCAGGCGATACATCCCTCAATGTTCTTAGGAAATGTGTTGCACCGTTGCCGGTGTATCTGAGAAGTTACAGAAATCTGGGATGAAACCAAGTCGCTGGAATCAAGTAAGTATGGTACGTATCTTCATAAAGAGAAGAACAGACACATATCTAAGCTATAATTGTGTCTCTGACTAGCGTAGTTTGCAGAGTTATGGGGAAACTACTCAGAAAACACATTTCTCTTCATTTGGAATCCTTTTGTAATATGTTTGAAAATCTTCCATGTAAAAAGATTTGACATAAATAATATCACTCAGCAAGGGCTAATGAAAATTATTGCTACATATAAACAAATCTAGAATTATGGCACCTAACATTAAGCGATATGTAATATATATTGCTCTTAATTAATAATCGCAGAATGCTCTTCTACCATCAGCCAATTGTTACACTATTTTATTCTTAATTACTTGCTATAATTCGTTAAAATGAATTGAAGAAGCTGCCATTACTAGGAAGAATTGGTGAAAATATCTTGAAGTGGATACAATTTTATAAAGAAAGAAATGAGTAGAAGGTAAAGAGTATGACCAACAATGTATGACTGGAAAGGTGTAACAGTGGGGTTCCACGAGATTCAGTTTTTGGGCCACTTTTGTTCCTTGTATATGTAAATGACCCACCGGAGTCTTATATGCAATTTTGAATATGGTTGCAGGGTATCAGGACAATTACCCCTCCATGGACAAATACCCCGAGGACAATTACCCCCGTCGGCAATTAATCCCCGTTATTATAGGGTGTTAGGTTAGGTTAGGTTATAATAACGGGGTAATTGTCCACGGGGGTACTTGTCCTAGGCTCGTTTGCAAATGATGCAGAGATTGTGAAGAAAGTAAGACACGAGAACAATGGTAAGGAACTTCAGGAACACCTAAATAGTCTGCGTGAATGGTCAGAAAAGTGGCTAATGCTATTCAGCATTTTGAAATGTAAGGTAATGAGAATGGGTACAAGTGCTAGAGGGCCCAAGTATGGGAACTCAAAGTAGATGCAGAACTTCGAGAGACAGAGAAGTTATGGTAAACATATTGGCAGCTTTGTGTCCGGAAATGCATATAATTGGCATAGCAAATATGCTTTCTTGAGGCTGGCTTTCAGACACATGGATAAGGGAATTTTCAGAAATATATACATGTGACACCTAAGCTTGAATAGGCTGGACCCTTCTGGAATGGGCACTTGAAAAAGTATATATATATATATAAATAGGAGAAGCTCAGAACCATGCTACAGAGTTGGTGAACGAGATATGTAATCTTCGTCATGAGGAAAGACTAAAGGAGGGAGACTTACCATCAATCGAAGCTAAAAGGAAGACAGGGAATATGGGAACCTTTTTTTATATCTTCCCTTATGGGTTTGACAGATGGGATAGGGTGTGATATATTGATACTGATGGTTCTAGAATTAGTGGTCATAGTTTGTAGCTTCGGAAGGAGACTTCTTTCCAGGATGTAAGGTAGTGATTTTTTAGTGAAGAAATATTCAGTAAATATAATGATCAAAGTGAGGAAATGGTAAACGCTAAATACAATCATAGTTTTAAGATGAATATGATAAGTGTTAGAGAGTAAATTGAAACAGACGAGGACACGGAGAGTTACGAACGTAGGGCTCTTTCCCATGAACACAATTAGGTAAATAAATTAAGATAAATACACATTATATGGAGCTTTCCCTCTTTGGTGGAGAATATTTTTGTAATACTGTCGCGTGAATTGATATTTTGGTAATATCTCCTCTCTCGCATTGGAGTCGTAATAAATGAAAATTATTATTTTAATAATTTTGATGTTACCAACATGTTGAATTGTAAAAATTGTATCTGCATATATATATATATATATATATATATATATATATATATATATATATATATATATATATATATATAAATATATATATATATATATATATATATATATATATATATATATATATATATAAAATATATATATATATATATATATATATATATATATATATATATATATATATATATATATATGTATATATATATATATATATATAATATATATATATATATATATATATATATATATATATATATATATATATATATATATATATATATATATATATATATATATATATATATATATATATATATATATACATATATATATATATATATATATATATATATATATATATATATATATATATATATATATATATATATATATATATATATACATATATATATATATATATATATATATATATATATATATATATATATATATATATATATATATATATATATATATATATATATATATATGCATATATATATATATATATATATATATATATATATATATATATATATATATATATATATATATATATATATATATATATATGAATAATTTTTTACCCCGATCGGGACTCGAACCTAGGACTTATGATTACTAAGTCAAGGCGCCTTGACTTAGTAATCATAAGTCCTAGGTTCGAGTCCCGGTCGGGGCAAAAAATGATTCATGTTTTCACATATGTAATGTGCTTGCTTGGTTATTGTAAGACCCGAATGAGATTGGGAATTGAATCAAATGCTAAAATGAAGCCACGAGTGAGGTTGGGGAATCTGTAATATGAACATAGTGGCATTCAGATAGAATGCGTTCATTCCTAAGTATAGCAGATATAAGCTATAAGGTTAGATTCCTTTTAACCTTCTGTGGTGTAGTGGTAGCGCCTTGACTTAGTAATCATAAGTCCTAGGTTCGAGTCCCGGTCGGGGTAAAAAATTATTCATGTTTTCACATATGTAATGTGCTTGCTTGGTTATTGTAAGACCCGAATGAGATTGAGAATTGAATTAAATGCTAAAATGAAGCCACGAGTGAGGTTGGGGAATCTGTAATATGAACACAGTGGCATTCAGATAGAATGCGTTCATTCCTAAGTATAGCAGATATAAGCTATAAAGTTGGACTCCTTTTAACCTTCTGTGGTGTAGTGGTAGCGCCTTGACTTAGTAATCATAAGTCCTAGGTTCGAGTCCCGGTCGGGGTAAAAAATGATTCATGTTTTCACATATGTAATGTGCTTGCTTGGTTATTGCATAGCCCGAATGAGATTGGGAATTGAATTAAATGCTAAAATGAAGCCACGAGTGAGGTTGGGGAATCAGTAATATGAACATAGTGGCATTCAGATAGAATGCGTTCATTCCTAAGTATAGCAGATATAAGCTATAAGGTTGGATTCCTTTTAACCTTCTGTGGTGTAGTAGTAGCGCCTTGACTTAGTAATCATAAGTCCTAGGTTCGAGTCCCGGTCGGGGTAAAAAATTATTCATGTTTTCACATAT
Organism: Halocaridina rubra; assembly: GCA_037179515.1. NCBI lineage: Eukaryota > Metazoa > Arthropoda > Malacostraca > Decapoda > Atyidae > Halocaridina > Halocaridina rubra. The sequence continues at coordinate 73,679 of JAXCGZ010000338.1, forward strand.
GTAATGTGCTTGCTTGGATATATATATATATATATATATATATATATATATATATATATATATATATATATATATATATATATATATATATATATATATATATATATATATATATATGAGAGAGAGAGAGAGAGAGAGATTTTCATATTCAACATTTGTAATAGAGAAATTCGTCGTAATGCTTTAGTGAAAAGTTACATTTCAAATGTAAAATATATATATTTTACGGCGTTATTTATCTAAATTTCGCATTTCCTGCTTCCAGTTCCCCCGACGATGTTAGATTCTATTCCTATCCCTGATTGGCTAAAAAGCCACCATTTGTCTGTGGTGTTACTGGTTGGGTTTGGAAGTGGGCGGTGCTTGATGGGTTTTTCATTTATGTTACCAAATAGTCTTTTAAGAAAGAATTTCGATTTCGAAAATAGTTACGATTATCTTGCAATATATATATATATATATATATATATATATATATATATATATATATATATATATATATATATATATATATATATATATATATAAAAGTATGTATGCATGCATATATATATATATATATATATATATATATATATATATATATATATATATATATATATATATATATATATATATATATATATATATATATATATATATATATATATATATATATATATATATATATATATATATATATATATATATATATATATATGATTACTAAGTCAAGGCGCTACCACTACACCACAGAAGGTTAATATATATATATATATATATATATATATATATATATATATATATATATATATATATATATATATATATATATATATATATATATATATATATATATATATATATATATATATATATATATATATATATATATATATATATATATATATATATATATATATATATATATATATATAATTCTCTTTCACGGGAAGCACGTGAATATTCTGGATATGTAAATGGATATGGAAGGAAATTGTAAGAAACTTTTAGATCCTTAAAGTTTTCAAGTTTATTACTTATCTTCAGAGGAATCTGAGTTGCACAAACGAATGAGGCAATACATATACACACAAACACCAGTAGAAAAAAAAAAATAGCAATCCATCATCGGAAGTTGAGTATAAAGACAGTTACCGACATATGTTATATTAATTTATTAGGGTGTAAATACCAAGTAAATGAGGTACGGTCAAATGGGCTCGTATTACTTACTAAGAATAATGTTAAAATGGAACAACCATGCTAAATATTATAATAATAATAATAATAATAATAATAATAATAATAATAATAATAATAATAATAATAAATAATAATAATAATGATAATAATAAGCTATAGTAATAATATCACTATTAATAATACTAAAAATGATAATGATAATATAATAATTAGAAATAATACTAACCAAAAAATAGTATTAACAACAGTACAACAATAAGAAAATATAATGATATAAACAATAATCAAGAAAAAATGAGAAAAAACAAACAAACAAACAAACAAACAAACATTTATTTCCATTTTGTACAATGGTTATTCAACATTAATAGTAACTTATAAGTAGACATGTAATTAAACTAATAAATAAGAGGGTTAGACATATAGTTGCATTAAATGTAGCTTTCATAGAAAATAATAATGCTGTACTAAAAATGTTAACAATAATGTTAATAATAAAGTAGTAAGTATGCCACTAGATACAGGATCGTTATTATCGGCATCATTTCCATATTTGTTTCCTTACAATGAGAATAATTAGTTCTTAATGAGCAGCAACTATTTGTCCAAAAGAAAACTATATAGTTTGCCTTTGAAAGCTGTGAAGGAGGATGCATTTTTAAGATGCTCTGGAATATTATTCCAGAGTGTTGGCCCTTTGATAGTGATCATCTTTGAACCTGCTTCTGTGTTTGTTCTGTGAATAAAGAGCTCACTGCTCTGTCTTGTGTTGGTAAAAACAAAACGATAATATTAGAAATACCAACTATGATATTATTATAACTAGATTAATTATGAAATGACAAATCATAAAGGTGAAGAAATACTTAATAAAATTTAAGAAAAACAGAATAAATCAATTATGACTATAGAGAAACTAATAAAAAAAAATACATATTTCAAAATTGATAAAGCATATTTCATAATATGGGATCAATTACATTATATGTGTGTGTGTGCGTGCATGCATGCGTGTGTGTGTTTGTTTTTTTTAGAGGTTTTTGGCTAGGACCAGAAACTTTTATCAGTGGGAAAGGAGTTAATGTCATCAACTTTCCTTTTTAAAAAGGAAGCTTTAGACTTTTGAATCTTTGAAGTGCAGCGATTCCTAGCTGCAATAAAAGCTCGATCCCTGCCATGAACACCCTTGAAGCAGACACAGTCAAACCATGGATTAGGGGGGAAAAAAAATTACATAGAGGTGGAGATGACTGTCTCTGCTCTCATTGTTATGATCTCAGTAACTTTTATGACTACTTGATAAGGGTTGCTGTTTCGAAAGCAGTACTCATCCCATGGGAAGTCAAAGAGATATTATCACATTCGGTACACTTGAAGAGCCAAAAGTGGTACTGAATAGGAGGAATTGAGGGAGGGAGAGCGAAAATGAAAAGACTGAGATCAAAGAGTGGTCAGAGTTACCAAGAGGGGAAAGTACAAAATATGAATATTTTGAAGAATTAAAAGTAAAGATTAGCCCAAGGGTGTTAGCCGCATGGTTGTGATGATCGGGAGCATGAGTACGATGTGTGATAATCTGCTCCAGATTGTGAGTAAAAGAGATAGCAAGGACCTCACTTCCTCCCATATCAGTGTGAGAAGAATGAATCACTCGCTGTAGTGTACATTGAAGTCTCCAATACAGAGTACTTCAACATGTAGGTGAGAAATTAACAAGGAATCATGGCAAGAGGACAGATATTCAAAGAAGGACACAAAGTCAGTAGAGTCAGGAAAGTAACAGCAGAATCAAGAAATATAGTGGTAGTGGAGAGAGAGAGATCTTCAGCCAGAGAACATCAAAGTCAAGAGTTTCAAGGTACATGAGCCTTGCAATAGGATTGTCAGTGTTACAGTAGGCACACACCCCACCTTTGGAATGGAAGTGAGAATACAGGCTATAGTGAGATATTTGAAATGGGTCAGGGGATGTACAACTAGACGGCTGGGTTTCAGAAAGGAAGAGGTCAGAGAGGGATGTACGCTAGCAATGTTCCACAGATGAAGGATTTGCGTCCAGACCACGATTGTTAGAAAAGTGAAGAGTAAAAGAAGCAGATCTATCAGGAGATGCAAGGGTATGGTCTGAACCATTACTACCACCTATTATATATACCTTCACGCCAATAGAAGAGTCATCAAGATCCCCAGAGATTCTTAGCACCCCTCTATGCTGGCTACTGGGGACTGTAAGTTGTGAACGTTCCATAATTATAGTAGAGATGAGATAAAAGAAAGCAAAGAGAAATACAGATGGGGAGCGTTGTGACATACCAAATGTAAAGGGATAGTAATAGATATGTAACGAATATGCCAGAATATTCTGTGTATATAGGCATAGAGAAATAGCCGTACCTGAAGGTAGACTTAACCTATAGCTGCCTTGGCAGTCCTAGTTAAACCCGAAACACCCTCAGTTGTAGTATATCAATTGGGGATGCCATGGCCAACCTACTATCCATAAAATAACTAAAGCACCAGGATTTCATCACACCTACATGTCATTAACTTATTCAGTCTGCAGATTTGAACAAGAACAGCCATGCAGGTAGAAGGGTTTTTTCAGGCCACATTTACTTTCCAGTACCTGTTAGTCACCACTGCAACATACATGGACTAGGAGACTGGAATATTTATCTCAGTAGTCCATCTTTTTTTTCTGCCCAGAAATGCAGTACATATGGTGATTAAATCGCAATGTCTCTTTACCAGCATAAAGTAATCAACTTATTAAGACTAGTGACTCAGATTTTAATACTTTAATTTCCACTCCCACTAATGATGCAGGTTGAGACTTTGATATGAAGTGCTGAGTTGCTGCTTACTTCAGTGCTATTATCGAATAATGTCTCTACTGTACATGATGCATGCAGAAGCTTACCATTTGGAAATGCACGTTTAACTCCTACTCAACGGTATTACTTAACATCATATCCAAACTTAGAGGTGTATCATCATGACATGCTTATCTCTTGTTGGTGGCTGGTTAGTGTAAAATGTTGGTCCAAAAGAGGTTTTAGCATTGCTATATTTATTTTTAAAATAGGTCTTGGGTGAAATGAGCTATACTATACTTCATTTATCGAAAACCTGTATGGGCATGCTGTTTGCAGAATATAATACAAATACTCACGAATCCTCCTAAATAAAAGGTACATTTCAAGATATGGGAAAATGTAACGAGAGTATAGGTTAAGAGCTTTGTCCTAGAATAAAGAAAATGTTTCGAAATTAAAGTTACATTTCAGTACAGGCATATCTTGAAGTATATTAGATATAAATTTACATTTATGAGTTGCAGCGAGAACTGAAACACACATATGTAGTATATTGCACAGCAAACTGCAAAACACTGTGTAACTGTCACAAACTTTAATATCTTTGTTAAATTTTTTTATTTCATAATTGTTGCTAACAACATTAAAAATACATGTAAAGCTTACAGGAATATCATTGTAATTCTACCTTCGTGGACGGTGAAGTGCTATGAAGGATGTTTGTATTGTTTTTCAGACTTTATATCTTCACAACAACAAAATTTGGGTTATCCGAAGAGTGATTGACCAGTATTCGTGTAAAAGTCCCATCTTGTTATACAAATTTAGAATATGGGAAAGAGGAAATGGGTTTTAAACACTGGTAGCATTATAGGATAATCATTTCCCAGTATCTGCATATCTCTTGCAACCTCTACATTCTCTACTATTCTTCTAGCACTTTGTTCACACATACCCAACAATTGATATATAGTTTCCAGTGCTCAGTGGATTTCCAATATTGTTTTGGACACCTTTGCAAAGAAACTGAATATATTTAACAGCTATATTTCTCCTCTCAATTTAATTCATAAATATATTTAGGCATTTTTATACTTGCAGCACCATATATAGGGTGCCTTTTACTTAAATACATCTGAACTCTTGTAATAATTTGACAAACCAATTATATAATCTTTTTTATTTTCTTAAACATGTCTGCTTGGAGAGTAGAGTTAGAATTGTAACAAAATTAATAACGAGAAATATGTGTTTTTTTAAAGTATGTTAAAACAGGGGATCTTCGGTTTACGATATCCTCAAGTTATGATGTTTTGTGGTTACAACACATCTCCCATAAATTATTTAGCTTCTTTTTTTATAATTTGGCCTGTATTATGTCTCCAAAGTGTAATGTAGATTCTTCTGATGGCATTGCTTCGAAAAAAAGGAAAGCCATCATCATGGAAGTGACATTAGAGATCATGAAATGCATGGAAAAGGGAAAACTTGACTACTGCATTAGCATAGGTGCTTATTTAGGAGTGTTTTGACTTACAATGAAATTTGGGTTACAACACATTTCAGGAACAGACCTCTGACGTAAGTCGAGGACCTCCTTAGAATATCACATTCATGAATCATATGTATATATTTCTCAAATGCAGACCTAGTGCTATGAATTTATCTCTGAACTTATCTTCTTCTGTACGGGTCCCCTATCCTACTAAAACTTATAGGGTATCAATCTCTAAAAAGTGTAATGGGGTAGCAAGGATTCAGCATACTCCGACTCATCTGTTATTTTATTGCAAGAGAAAAAATTTGTTAGATGTGGGAGGCATTGGGAACATCCCAGATCTTTTAGTCCCCTACAATATACGGGAAATATGAGAGTGGAATCATCTATTCCTTAAAATAATGCACTGTTATTGAGTCATAATTAGTCCCCATTCAAATGGGGGTGACACGGTCATGTTAGAATCGGAGGTTAAGGATGCATGCCTTTTCTAATTCCCTTCAATGAGATTGAACTCATGTTAGTTACTTCCCGACTCATGCACTCTACTGCTGAGCTACTATGACTCCCAACCCTATATGCATTTACACTAAGGATTTCTTTTTGCTGCCTCTGCTTAAAGATGTAACCTAGTTTGAGGATGATATTGCTTCAATTTGCAATGACTGATTACTTATCTGTGCTTAGTTTTTTTGCTGAGAATATACTAATTAATGGTATGTGATTTGGTTCACAGCTGCAGAGTATTAAGATAGGTGAATCGGGAGAAATATTGTTGTAGTCATGTAGGCATCCTACATGCAATAATGGTAAAGAAGCAGATACTTTTTTTATGTTATAAGAATCACGTCTTAAAAGTTTTATATGAGTCTAAATACATAAGTTGTTTAGTCTTGATCCCTAATGAATACTTTCTTCATATTCATTACCTTCTGCATGGCTAAGCAAGGTCCTCACAAGAAAAATGCAATAAAAGAAAGAAAGAAATCTCGCTATCATCTTTTGTTATTGGAATCCTTCACTTACAGTAGTATTGTTGAGTGTATATTGTGGAAATGATCATTTCATTTCCAATCTTAAATTCCTGCAACAGTCCTCAGGTATGCAATGTTTACCCAAAAGTTTGCAGTGCACTATATATTTTGTCGTGGTAGGTTGTAATAGCAGTTATATCAGATCCTATCATATTGCATAAAAACACTATTAAAAACTTTTACTAACAAATTTATTAATGTTTTTTGCAAAGTTTTTTAATAATAATGTTAAATTGTAATAGTGAACAAGTAAGTACTAAGAGGTCTTAAATGCATCAGTCAGTTTGCAGTGATGATTGATCTTCAAGAACTTGTTCAACGTAGTCGTCTAGAGTCTGAAAAGAAAATATGTACAAAATTAGAGAAAGCAACCATAACCTCAGTTATATCAGATTTTATATATATAGAAATTTGCTATTTGTTGTTGTTGTTATTTGCTGTTTAATGTGTTATTATTAAATTCCATTTGAATGGGGTTGGAAAAACACAGGTCTGAACTAGGGAATTAAGGTTCGATGCCCTTCCTAATGCTCAGCAGTGGGCTCAAAAACGGGATTATCATTCCTAAGTACTCAAATCACTGTGCTAAAAGCAAGTAACAATATCTTCATGTATATCATATTTGAAACCTACAGAAATTTATTATGTACACTAATAAACATATCATTCATGCTTTCACTCTCAGAAGATGACAACATACATCTATCTTTTTCTTTATATTTTCAAGATACCACATCCCACGAAGCCAGGACTTGCCATGACTGCTCGATGTTAAGTTTTCCTTCAGTTACTTTTTTTTTTCTATGCCCACACATATACCTAGCATTTTGGCATATTCATTACATATTTCTTACTATCCCTTCACATTTGATAAGTCACAACATTCCCCATCTCTGTTTCTCTATGTTTTTCCCAAATGTTTTATTAGATCCCGGGCCAAATAAAGGCAATTTTATCTGCCCGACTAGGGTGTCACAATCAATTATGGAAAAAAAAAAATAGCTACAAAGACAGGCAAAATTGTTGCTGAAGAACTGAAACAGCTGCCTTGTCTATTCAATTAGTTTTTTGTTGTGTGAAATAAATTCAATGAGGGAGATTTTGCCAGTCCTCACTCCCTTATCCCTTTTAGCTTCTTCCTATGACACAAAGAGTATTAGAATGTAAAACGTTTTTCCTATTTACAAGTGACATTTGTTAGTGTCATCTTATAAAACATATTGAGTTCCTCCTTTACCGTCAGCATTATTTTAATTTATACCATATCCTTATAGTTAACAAGTTTATTACCTAATAACAAATAGCTATACTTGATAGCCTTGACATTCACATAAGATGTGTATTTTGTTATATATTAATCATGTGTACATGAGTTGAGACTAGAGGCTAGTAAAATGATATATTAAACTTTAATCCAAGCGCTATAAGAAAGAGAGGAATTTGCAGTCTATCCATGTCCAACTCTGTATCTTGATGAAAATATTGCTTGAAAAAGAAAATGCAGGAGGGGTATAATGGAAATCTACTTACTCATTTCTACTATATACAGCTGTAATCACCTTGTTAGCTTAAGCCTGATATGATGTCATATAAATTCTAAGACAGCAAAACTCTAAACACTTTCTCTCACCTTCTTTGAAAGACAATAAATTCTCTGACACATCTCTACAGCTAAATCCATTCCCTCAATAATATTTTCTGTCGAGATTTGGCCCTCCTGCAAAAGCAAAGC
>JAXCGZ010000339.1:0-10000 GCA_037179515.1 Halocaridina rubra
CCAGGACGAACTGTATCTAGAGATCACTGACAGGCTGATGTATAAGCAGCACAGCATCATAAACACGAACGCGATGGGGAAGTTAACAGATCCTTCTCTTTCAATACAAGTCTTTTCCTTACATGGAACAAAGTAAATGTAACTCTTGAACACTTTTTTTTTATGAGTGTGACACCGGGACAGGCAAAAACTGCCCTCATCAATAAAGGCCCTGGCACGAGAAAATAAAAAGACGAAGGAAAAGGCAAAGGTTAAGAACAAGGCAGAGATGAGATAATGTCACACAAAGGATAACGACAATCAGAAAAAACAGTCAAAATACAGAGGACCCAGAGATATGGAGGAATAAGCTCTGAGATGACAATAGATCTGATTTTTGAAGGATGATAGATCATAAGAATTAGGAAAGACCGAAGGTGGAAGAGAGTTCCAGAGTCTGGAGGTAGATGGGAAGAAACAGTCACTGCACCGACCAATCCGCGAGCTACAAATCTCCGCACAGTACCTGTGAGATGAGGCCGCTTGGCGAGTGTTACGTGGCCTCGGTAGTGAAGGAGGGATGCGAACTCATCAGAGCAGCGATGGAAGTAGTAGCGATAGAAAAGAGAAAGGGAAGATACCTTACAGCGAAGAGAGAGAGAATCCAGATTAGAAGTAAGAGAAGAATCATTAATGAATCTGACTGGCTTACATTCAACCCTATCAAGGAGATAAGTATAAGAAGAAGCACCACAGATGTGTGAGCAGTATTCTAAGCAGGGCTGGATAAGACCTGTATAACTTTTAAGTAACTGCAAAGAGGAAAAGTAATGACGAAAATGAAACAAAAACCCCTGTTTTTTGGATGAAGATTTAGAAATATGGATTATGTGATTCCTCCAAGACATGTTAGAGGCTATATGGATTCCTCATATGTTGACAGAATTAAGAGGGTAAATTTCGTTAATTTCGAAGACAATAGGGTTATCACGAGGAAAAGATTAAGAGATAGCCAGAAACTGTCCCTTGGAGGCATTGAATTTAACTAAATTTTGAGTGCCCCACTCACATACTCTCTGCAAATCGAAGTTGACAGTAGAAGACAGAGTGATACCAGACTGATTACGAGTAGCAGATGAAAGTTGTGAAGAAAAGGCAGAGGAAAAGTGAAGGATAGAATCATCAGCAAAGTCATGAAGAAGTTAGGAAGATGGGGATTGTAGAAGATCATTGATGAAGAGAAGGAAGAGAGTAGGTGAAAGAACAGAGCCCTGTGGAACACTACTGGTAACAGAGAAAGGGCTAGATGTCGCACCATCAACAACTGCAGATATAGAACGGTCAATAAGAAAACTAGAAATCAGAGAACAGAAAGAAGGGGTAAAGCCATAGGCAGGGAGTTTGGCCAACAGAGCCTTGTGTCAGACTCTGTCAAAAGCCTTAGAGATATCAAGGGCGACGACAAAGGATTCCCCATAGTTCCTCAGAGAAGATGACCATACATGAGTAAGATAGGACAGGAGATCACAAGTGGATCTTGCCTTGCGGAAGCCGTACTTGTGATCGGAGATAAGTGAGTTAGATTCAAGGCGTTTCAAGAATGAGGATTGAACAAAGTTTCAAAAACTTTAGCAATAGAGGAGGTTAGGGCAATAGGTCGGAAGTTTGAAGGAATAGAGTGGTCACCCCTCTTAGGAACAGGTTGAACTAGAGCATGCTTCCAAGATGAAGGATAGATGCTGGTTGACAGAATAAGGTGAAAAAGATGGCAAAGCACATGGGCCAGTTCTCTGCAAACTCCTTAAGGAACCTTGCAGGGATACCATTGGGACCAGATGCCTTATTCGTCTTTAGCGAGTGAAGAACCTTTTGAGCTTTGCATGAAGAAAGGATGAGGGAGGGCATAGGGTTAGAGAGGGGTAAAGATTGAGGAACAGGTGCACTGGAATCGTTTATAGAAGAGTTGGCAGAAAAATGAGAGCCAAAGAGAGTGGCTTTGTCAGTGGGAGAGCAAGCTATAGAACCATAGGAATGAATGAAAGGGGAAAAGCTTGGGGTACAGAAGTTCTTGGGGAGGTTTTTGGCTATGACCAGAGGCATTTGTCAGTGGAAGAGGAGATAAGGTCATCCACTTTTCTTCTTATAAAGGAAGCCTTAGACCTTCGAATCTGAGCAGTACAGCGATTCCTAGCTACAAAATAAGCAGAGCTAGTTAAATCGGAAGGAGAGGCTTAGTAAGATCAGTGTGCCCAATTCCTGGCCTGGATAGCCATGGAACTGGCACGGTCAAACCAAGGTTCAGGGGGAGAGAAACTATTTGTAGTAGAGGGGATGTACGCCTCCATTCCCATGGCCACGATCTCGGCAACTTTTAGAGCTACCTGATCAGGGTAGCGGGACCAAATGAAGTAGTCATCCCATGGGTAGTCAAAGAGGAAGTTACGCAAATTTTCATGTTGGGTACGCTCGAAGTGCCAAATGCGGCGCTGAGTATGAGGGACTGGTGGAGGGGGAGCGAAAATGAAAGAGATTGAGATCATAGAGTGACCAGATTAATCAAGAGGTGAAAGCACAGAATAAGATTAGTTTGAAGGGTTAGAAGTAATAAATAGGTCAAGAGTGTTTGCTGCATGTTCGTGACGATCAATAACACAAATAGGATGTTTGATTATTTGCTCCAGATCGTGAGTAATAGGGAAAGCAAGGGCCTCACTTCCTCCCACATCAGTGTGAGAAGAATGAAGCCACTCACTGTGGTGTACATTGAAGTCTCCAATGTAGAGAGCTTCCTCATGTGGGTGAGAAGATAGCAAGGACTAATGGCACGAGGACAGATATTCAAAGAAAGACACAATCTCGGTGGAGTTTGGAGAGCAGTAGCAGAAGCAAAGTAAAATAGTGGTAGTGAAGTGATATACTTTTAGCCAAAGAACATCAAAGTCAGGAGAGTCAAATTCCATGAGCCTCGCAATAGGAGTGTTAGTGTTGCAATAGGCACAGACCCCACATTTGGAACAAAATCGAGTATACAGATTATAGTGAGAGATTTGAAATGGGTCAGTGAAAGCATGCATAGACAGCTGGGTTTCAGATAGGAGGAGGAGGTTAGGAAGGAAATTACCCAAGTGCTGTCCCACAGACAAAATATTAGAGTTCAGCCCACAAATGTTAGAATAGTGAAGAGTGAAAGAAGCAGATCTATTGGGAGGTGCAAGGTTAAGGACAGAACCATTACTACCACCAGGCGTGTCTACCCTCCAGCCAAGAGTGGAGTCAACACGACCCCTGGAGAGTCTTCGCACCCCTCTATGCCGGGTACTGGGGGCCATTAACTGTGGACCTTCCATAAATAATAACAAATATGAGGAAAAAAGAGAGAAAAAGAGACAGATGTGGGGAGTGATGTGAATTGTCAAATGCAATGGAACAGCAAGAGATGTGTAATGAATACGCCAGAATATTCAGTGTAGATGTAGGCATGTGGAACGAACCGTCCTGAAGGAAGACTCAACACGGAACTGTCTGGACCAGTCCTAGTTGTATCCTAATACTTTCAGTAGTAGTCTTTCAATGGGTGGCTGGTGCCATGGCCAACCTACTTAGCTAAGACAATGTAGTGTCAACTTAATTTATTTATTTAATATGGACATCAGACAGTATTCCTGAATAAAGTTTTTAAGAGAATTTCAAAAGTCTTTTGCTGACAGACACTTCTCTGCTTCTTACGTACGTCATATATATTCCCGTTGGAGTAAGTATAAATTAAACATGGGTCTTGGGAGAATGGACCCAACATTTATTCTTTAAGTATTTCACAAAACCTTCTAACCCCAAAAGCTTCCGAGGTTATACGTATTCCTCTATCTTACATCTTCCTAATGTCTAGGCTTAAATCTGTCTAACGGGTAGCTGATGACTCCACACAGAGTAACTCAGGACTCGACTTAGCCTTTCTGGAGACTTGACGAAAAATGAACATAACTCTTCTTATAAGCCTCCTCTACCACTTCCGAAGAGATAGGGAGTGTTAGTTCCTATGTCTATGGTAGACCATTATTGGGTAAAAGATACACAATGTCAGAGATTCCAATTGAGTTCTGGCTAGGCAGAGGGTAGGGTCTTCTGGTGGTAAATACATCTGGAAAGGGGCATTAGATCTATTGATGGCAGATGACTCGTGGCCTTCCTTGCAGAATGTGGTTACTGGTTTCTGGGAATGCGGTCACAGGAGGCCTACTACATAACCAGTAAAAGTCCTTCTACCGGAACGCTGCTTATCAATGCTTGGCAGCCCCAAGAAACAGAACCATAACCTCCGACATTGCCCGTTAACGATCTCAAAGTTTAGAAAAGTATACTAATCATATGCTTGACGGCAGATAATCTATTATATCAGACAGAATTCACAGAGTTCTTTATTCTTTACAACCTAAGTAACGGGGAACAAATAAACTCCTGTAATAAAAATAAATTTCAATTCAATATTAAAATTCTTAGTTTATATGCTCGTACTTCACTTGTAAAAATATTACATAGCACTTGAGCCACGAATTTTAGTTACAATTGAAAGATAATTTATATGGGAACTTTATTTTGTGAAGTAGCGAAGCAGTAATAATATCAATAGTAACTATATACTTTAAACTTAGAGTGCTGATAAAAACTATTCAGTATTTTGTTACATAGAAAGTATATAGCAATCATTAATGAATCTAGCATTATGTATAACAGATGTATATTATAACTAGACCGTCACAATGATGTCGCCTAATAACCCTGATCAGCTCTAGTTTCAGTAAGTACACCCATATAAGTAAATGTACTAATCTAAATATTAATCCGAATTGGTTTAGAGTGTATCTATCTAATCGCAAACAGTCTATCCGTCTTAACAGCATTATCATTATGCCAAAAAATTTATCATTTGGTGTTCCACAGGGATCAGTACTTGGTCCTATCCTCTTCTCCATTTACGTAAATGATCTATCTTTCATTTCTGACTGTCTAGTCTTACAATATGCAGATGACACTCAACTACTCCTTAGTGGTGATATTAATAGTCTTCCAGAGTTAACCATAAGAGCAGAAAACTTTCTGTCAAAAATTAAAACCTATTTTCAAGATATTGGGCTGTTAATTAACGAAAGTAAAACACGATGCATGTTTATTGGTTCAAGGTTCCATGCAGCACAAATTCCAGAAAACACAACAATCAATTTTTGCTGCAATATCATTACACCTAGCAAAACAGTCAAAAACCTAGGAGTTCACTTTGATAACTACATGTTGTTTGATTCCCATATAGATAAAGTATGCAAAAAGGTTACAGGAACATTAATGTACTTATCACGTATAAAAGACAATTTTGAGACTACCACTCGAATAATGGTTGTTGAATCTCTAGCCCTAATTCATATTAATTACTGCACAACTGTTTTGGGAGCTACCACTAAGACTCAGATAAGCAGAATACAGAAGCTTATTAATTTTGCAGCTCGAGTTGCTCTGGGAACAATAAGAAAATATGACCACATCACACCAACTCTCAAGAAACTTTGGTGGCTGCGGGCAGAAAACAAAGTCGCTTATGCTATTTATGTTTTTGTATACAAAATTTTTAACCATGATCATCCTAGCTGGTTATTTGATTTAAAAACAGTCAGGGATATAAGGGGAAGCAACCCAAGACAGAGTAGTGAGCTCTTTATTCAGAGAACATACACAGAAGCAGGTTCAAAGATGATCACTATTAAAGGGCCAACACTCTGGAACAATATTCCAGAGCATCTTAAAATTTCATTCTCCTTCGCAGCTTTCAAAGGCAAACTATATAGTTTTCTTTTGGACAAGTAGTTGCTGCTCACACATTAACTAAACTTAATGAATTAATGCAATTTCCCTTAACACTAACCCCTCTATATGTAAAGTGATATCGCCTTCTCTGTTCTCTAACTTAAGAACTAATTATTCTCATTGTAAGGAAAACAAATATGGTGATGATGCCAATAATAACGATTCTGTATCGAGTGTTATTATTACTACTTTATTATTAACATTATTGTTAACATTTTTATTACAGTATTATTATTTTCTAGGAAAACCATATTTAATTCAACTGTATGTATCACCCTTTTACTTATTAGTTCGATCACATGTCTACATATAAGTTACTCTTAAATTGTATAAGAATAACCATTGTACAAAAATGGAAAACAAAAATTTGTTTGTTTGTTTTTTGTTTGTTAAATGTTAGGCGACATTGGGGGAACAGTATTTTCACACTTATTTAAAAATTAAAGGTCGCTCTTCAGTAAAAATATTAAAATCATATTTCCTTACTTTAATACCTCAGAACTTTGCATTTGAAGAATCCAGATGCTCTCAATTTAAATAAATGTAAGTCTGTTTAATCCTTTTAATATGAATGGTCCCTAAAAAAAAAGCACGCACATACACACATGCGCACTCATACACTGAAGTACTTTTCCCTTACAACATGGATGAATATCCATTTATATTTTAGTTAATATGCATAGTATATTCCTAATAAAGTATCAACATATTGCACATCAAGAGACAATGAGAAGAATATACAGTAATTCATCACCAATTATGTACAATCATTTTCATGTACTCGAGGGGAATACAACATTTGATTATTCTAGTAGTGAAACATCATGGAGACACAGAGCGAACAAACCTTTACAAGCGCTGTGTAAACTGACAGTTATCTTTGAACAAAACGACATAGACGACGACATAAGTGGTATAAAGAGAAATTGTCTTTCAGCAAAGGACAAAGTTGACGGTTTGGAAGAAAAGCTTTAACGTCGAAATTTCCTGGAATAAATTTTCGTCGGATTGAGCAAAGTTTTCATTGTTGTTAAAAAGTTGGGAAATAGCTTAAAAGTTATCGTGTTGGAACACTGGATTTTAGACACAAAGAGATTTTGAGTTAATTCAATTAAAATTATATATAATTTTTTGCGCAACCCAGTTTAAAAAAATATTCATATTTCCACAATGTTCTAAAACTGTATTTATATAGGAACCTTTGAAAACAAAAAAATTGTTTGTTAAATGCATATGCTAAGGGAAAACTAACTCATTAGATTATGACTTACAAAAGAACTGTAAAAATGAAAAGAAAAAAAAGAGAGAAACCTTACAAGGAAAATATCCTGAGGATGTTTAAAGGGGGGTTTACACGGTCCAACGGTCGAACGCGGTTCGACAGACAAGTGTTTGAAGTGATGTTCGAACGTGTGAACGGGGTATTTGGTTGTCGAACACGTTCGACAAATGTGTTCGACAACCAAATACCCCGTTCACACGTTCGAACATCACTTCAAACACTTGTATGTCGAACCGCGTTCGACGAACCGTTTGACCGTGTAAACCCCCCTTTATATGTATATTAACTTTTAATTATGATTACCTCACTCCTACCACTGAGTAGTTACACTGCGTTGTATGAAAGCTGTATATGTATATACATCAAACATACATCGACATCTATGTCTGTGTTCAATGCTAAAGACTTTGGGATAACTCTTGTGTTATTTGAGAAAATAATCGTTAGTACAAACGTTATGATAAGGGTGCGTGATAATTATTCTGAGACTTATTAGATATCCAACTATTTTGAAGTGAAAATCCAGTACAGAGCTTATATTTTCACAAGAACAGTCTGCGTGTACCACTGATAATCTTATAAACAAATATCAATAAAAATAATAAAGTTTTCAAATTTGGCGAAGTTTGGAAAATGTTGGTCTCAGACATTGCGTGAATAACTGCAGCTACATATTTTACTTGGAAAAAAGATAAGTAATCATGTTTAACTATACATTTTATCACGGTGGTGGCTGTGCTTCGAATTTCTCAAGGCAGAGTATGGAAGCAAATAATCCTGGACATGAAGAAATTAACAACGGAGCCATTAGTAGTGCAAACAGTTCTCACCATCAGAATCGCAATTCTGTGCAAAGCGTTTCACCGAAAAGTCCAGATGTATTAACACCAATTTCGTTAAACAGCGATTCAGTATTACCCCACTTAAGATGTGAACCCCACTACACCATTCAATTGACCCACAAATTTTAGCGCATACCAGTACCCTCACATTCCTTAGTTGCCCCCTCACGAGGGGTGTTTTTGTACCAGGTACCCAGGGTTTCAGATATCTGGAGGATCAAAGTCACACTTGAATTCTCTCTTGAGTGACGAGGTCTTAGTCAGAGTCACTTTGGACCAACAGCAGGACGAGTTAAGGTATTATCCGGAGAACTGCGAACTACCTCCTTACCCATACACAGGGACAGGACCACTGACTCCTAACTAGTATCTCAAGTGCTTGAAATGTAACTAATGTTTCCGAACACTGGAAGGGTGCTACAATGAACATCACCAGTTTCACGATAAGTATCGATGTGAGATGTGCCTTCAACGTTTTGACTCTTTCGATGGGTTCATCCTTCACAATGGTCTTATGGTGTGCGTCAGAACGGCGGCTTATGAAAAGAAGTGTCCTGTGTGTCCAGGATTCATCAATTTTAAGGTCTTCCCTAAAATCAAGTATTAAATCACTTGTATCGACACCTGGAGTTCGTGAGAGATCTTAGTAAAAAAGCAAAATACGTAATTAAAACCATGAGTAGTGAAAAGTTTTGTAATAAACAAGTATTATAAGGAAGTTTTACCTATTAAGACTATATAACATTTTAATGTGTTTTTGTTTTTGCCAAAGTGACTTCTCTCTGCTTCATGAGTTTACCATTTTTAAACTGAAGCATCGAATATCTATTATGTTGTAATAGTTTTTGACAAGGACAGAATGAGGGAGGAGGGCTAAAATACGGCCTCCATATTCCCCTGCGTGTGGTAAGAGTCAACTAAATGGGGTGAAGCGAGGGGACTAAGAATCCCCTCCTTGTATTTTCTCTTTCCAAAGAGTAAGAGTATTTTTCCTTTACTTAGCCACTTCCCTTATAAGGGGGGAAATAAGATACGAGTAGAACTATTAATTATGCCGAAATATGAATATTAACTGAATGTACATCTAATACTTGATAAGTAGTACAAGCTATAACTGCACTTTTCGATTTGGTGTCACAACAGTACTAATAAGCAATCAATATTACATTATCTATTGAAAATTTTAGCGACTCTACATAAGAAGTACTTATTACAAATAAAATGGAAGAACAAATTCTTGAATCAATTTTGCGTACTTTTTGCTCTTACTATTTAATTTCTTTAGACTCTCATTATTGTATCCAGCATAGTTTTAGTTACTGGTCCAAATTCCTAAACCGTTCCCATTCCAGCTTAACAAATGAATTTCGTTCAGAAGATATACCACCAAGAACAATGCCCTTGTTTTGTAAACTTTCCTTAGGAGTGTTGTCGGCAGTATTATACTTATAACCTAATATTTCACACAAATGGGACTGGGAAAACCATGAAATTCTATTGTATACTTTACAGCCTTTAAACGATGTGGAAAAGTGTATACCATGCATGAGGTAAGGCAAATACATTTTCAGTATTTGTGCTAGCCACTGATACTTTGGCGGTTAAATATTTTCTTCTTCTTCTTCTTCTTCTTCTTCTTCTTCTTCTTCTTCTTCTTCTTCTTCTTCTTCTTCTTCTTCTTCTTCTTCTTCTTCTTCTTCTTCTTCTTCTTCTTCTTCTTCTTCTTCTTCTTCTTCTTCTTCTTCTTCTTCTTCTTCTTCTTCTCCAACATTATAAGATGGAAGCGATATAATAAATTGAAATGGAAAGAATTATTTCGATCCTACAGACAGTAGCAAGTGAAATATTACGGTTTTCGTTCCAGCAGTTTTAAGTATTTTACATCTAACACTAGTATGTGAGTTGAAGGTGGAACAAAGATTTCGGTATTATAAAATGACAATATGTCCATTACGCCGAACTCAAGAAAAAAATAATAAACGATTACTCAAACATAGTAAAATAGAAACGCTTACATCTATCATGTGTATAAACCCAGCCACTG
>JAXCGZ010000339.1:15000-17500 GCA_037179515.1 Halocaridina rubra
CAGCTGCCTAATAGTCATCCATCTTGTTTTCGTTATACTCTCGTTGGTAGAAGCGTTTAAAGTCCAGTATATCTTGGTGGAAGTGCTTGCCTTGCTCCTCTGAATATACTCCCAGGCCATAATAGATTAACGTCAAGGATACTGATATTCAGTGACATCCTGCAGCCCATTATGCCGCAGTTCTTCACCAGCTCCACATTGTTTTCGGTCAAGAACTCAAACTACTTCAACAATGTTAAACTAAAAAAATTTTCCTCCCCACTTAGCTTCTTGGGCAATTATGTGCGTTTCAGGATATTCTTTATTTGTGGTCTAGGAAAGACACCAGCCTTAACCTACCTCAGACAACTCGGGGTAGACATCTCAAACTTACTTAAAGGCTACAGACTCCTTATCAAGAACAGTGATTATTATTTCATAAAATCCTGTTATGTGCACATGGCGAGAAGAACACCTGGGTATCGACTGGTGACTCAAACTTGACACAGCCAAACCCCCATATAAAAAAAATTCTTCCATTGTGGTCAGTGCTTCTTGTTGTACTGTGCTGCAGAGTGTCACTGGTGTCGCAAATGCATAGACAACAGGAAAACTTGGTATACCCACCTTGGAAATCAGTCACGATTACTACCATTTTGAAGTCTCCTATAACTTCACAACCAAATTCACCATACTTTAAAGCTTCTAGCAAGGTCTTGACGGTATTGTATACGTCTTTGATGCACATCCATTAACCTGGGGAAGAGACGGATACTTATTCTCTTTATGCAGTCACAACTTTGAAGCTTCTGGATGAGCTATTAATGAAAAGGTGCCACTCTTTTGCCTCACGGGCAAGAATCAGAGCCTATCTTAATGAGTAATAAATTTTGAAAAATTTCGGTGACGTTTACTCTAAGTTACGTCTTGCAAATGTTCAGCTAACAAATTACACTCCTTGAGCCTAGACATCAAATGCGTGTCATTCTAGATCTCTCATCAAGTCACTGAGGTCTCTTTGGTTGCAATGGTATAGATCTCTCTCACCAGCTGCACCTCTGAAATTGTAATCTAGATATTAAACGTCTAGTTCCACTTCCGAATTGCTGCTCTCGTCTGAGGAAGGCTGCTTTCACTCTGGCGAATGAGTGCAAGATGTTCAGTGCGGTGTGGCACTTGGGCGATGAATGACGGAAAGTCCGGAAAAATTAAAGCAGATGCAATCTTGCCAACCCAACTTTTTAAGGGTTCACAATGCAGAAATAGCATTTGCCTGAGTGGTCAGTGGACTAAAACCATGTTCTTGGAATAGCGAACTTCACGGCTCTCTTTTTCCCTCTACACCACCCTGCAAAAGAGCAAAATAAAATTATCATAAAGTATAAATCTATTTCATCCACATCTAGTGTGCAATAAGTTCAGGAACAATGTTTTATATATGACATTATCTATCCAAATAGAAATAAAAAAAAAATAAAGATAACACATTTTAAATTATCTTAAATTTGCATAATACGAAATCTTACTATTCAGTCAAAGCAAAACTTGTCCGTCTTACCTTTTTCTTTCTTCTTTTCTGTGCTCGCATGCAAAAGGAGGTCCCCAAAGTTTGTCTTGAACTCCGATGCCAATATATGCTTTGTAGAATTCACATATTTTAGCCGACACTGTCACTGAGTACTTTTTCATTCTTTTCTTGATAAACTGTCAACATTCATAGCAGAATGAGTTTGGGAAGTGATTGCAGCTTTTGATGCCATATCTGATAAAATCAGATGGGTTCTTGTGTTCCCTTAGGCAGCTAGAACTAAAGTGAAATAGTGTGGTAAGTTCTAACAGAAAGTTCTAGGAAATTCTAAGAGATTCTTGATGATCCCTGAATATTTTCTGATAAAGAATATTCTAAAACAGCTACTCAGAATTGAATCTACCTGGAATACTCTGGCAATTTGGTAAGCTTTAAGTTTCCATCACTCAGGTCACAAAAGCAAAGCTTTAAGACAATATAAGTTTGGTATTTACTGTAGTCAAAAGCATTTGGGAAATGACTGTGTCTGCCCAGCAACAAGAAAAAGTAGTAATGTTTCAAATAGCTTCAATAAATTTAAGCAAACTTATGCACGTGATAAGCTTTAACATTTTTATTTTCCCCTTATTTTTCGGTAAGCAATACGAGATAGTTCAGTAGCTTTTGAGTTATTGAATTTAGCTATGCATTCACAGTAAAGTCAAGCATAATTTCAGATCATACTAAAAATAAAGATCACTGACATTTTTTCCAAATCTTTTTGAAGGTAAAGCATCTGAGTCTTCTCCTTATACTAACAAGACAGAAAATTTATTAAGATCTGTAATTTTACATAAATTTGCAATTCGCTGCTAAAATCCATTTCAATAGAAAATCGGTCCACTCTCCTAACTCGTAACCCTCACAATGCAGGCGTAGGCGAATGTGTATAATTCATGGCATAAATCTGAAGGGCAATAACAGAACAACAACAGATAATAATAAAAAAAGCCT
>JAXCGZ010000339.1:25000-27500 GCA_037179515.1 Halocaridina rubra
AAACAACAATTAAAAAACTTGACGCGGCACCTGCAACGTTTCCTATTCTTTTATAAGCATTCATAGTGTCGTCACGTTAGGATGAGATCTTAGGCCGCTTTCACACCAAAGTGACACGTTGCACGTGGCGTGCCACGTGGCATGCCACGTGCGACGTGCCACTTTAGTGTAAAAGTGGCCTTAGAATGACCTTAGGTGATAGTACAGGAAAAAATTGTAATCGTATAGGCATACACAAAAAGGGCAAAAGTACGCACAGTCATAACAGTAAAACTATCGACAGAGTTTAAAGAGATAAGATGTCTGATTCCAATAGTCTACAATAATTACAAAACAAGATTTCCGAGTCCAATATTTCATTCATTGTCTTCAGCTTTGAAAACCTCATTATTTATTGAAAGAAAATAAATTTCATTTAAAAAAACAGAAAATCACTATTTTCCTGTGTGTGCGTGAATATATATATATATATATATATATATATATATATATATATATATATATATATATATATATATATATATATATATATATATATATGTATATATATATGTATATATATATATATATATATATATATATATATATATATATATATATATATATATATATATATATATATATATATATATATATATATATATATATATATATATATATATATATAAACTGGAAAATAATATTTAAGTTAGCTGATTGCCTGATCTTCCTGTTTATGACATATGTTGTCAGCGTTTGAATTTTGTGAAATATTTATTTAAGAATGTGTGTATACCTATGTCATTGTTAAGCATATTTAACTTAGTTCCACTAAATTTTCTTTCTCACCTTGTCTAAATGTTATCGTCTAGGAGTGGAATAGGGCCTCTGGGAAGGAGTTTACGCCTGTTCCCTAACTAGAGAGCATAATATCACTATAGATTACCGTCCAGATGGCATCTTGAGCTTTTGAGTTAAGGGGCCAGCAAAATATAACCACAATAAATATCTGGCAGAATTCATAAGGGTGGATTTTGTAAAAATATTTATCTCTCTCTGTCTCTCTTTAAATATATATACATACACACACAAACCAACACACACACACACACACACACACACACACACACACACACACACACACACACACACACACACACACACACACACACACACACACACACACACACACACACACACACACACACACACACACACACACACACACACACACACACACACACATATATATATATATATATATATATATATATATATATATATATATATATATATATATATATATATATATATATGTGTGAAAGGAATGCACTAGAAATAGTGAGCTGCTGAGAACAAAATTAAATATATTCTACACATTCAGCCTTTTTTAAGGAAGGCCTCACTGAAGGCGAAGAAAAAAGAAGGAAATAGATTTCTATTATCAAGAAGTTCCAGTAACGCATTAACACTATAATAAAAAAAAATCAGTGGACAGCTTTGAATTATATTGCATGAGAATACGTATTGTCATGAAAATCACAATTATTGTTGCCAAGGGTATTTTGGAAACCATAATAATCTGAGAAAAGGTGAAGTTAAAGAAGATATTTAAAAAAAAATTAAAATACTTTGACTTAGGGATATCTGTGGAATATTTAAGATGAAAAGGGGATATCACTTTTATTGGAAATGACACACATTAGGAATAAGTCCCAGAGTGAAATACTATAACAATAAAAACGAAATCAGCCATGCCTATACACAATCTAACTCTATACATTGTCATATCCTCCTTTTTCATTATTTTCTTTGTCCATAAATAGTATTGCTGTATCAATAACAAATAATGCTAACTTATATTTTTTATAAGATTAGGTATTAAGAAATCACAAGACAAGCGTTTATATAAATGCAAACATATAGTATACAGACACACACACATACACACACACACACACATACATACATACACACAGTCTTTAAATTCCTTCATGGTTATGATAGAGTGGATAGGGATCGATATTTTGATATGGCTGGCTCTAGAACTAGAGGTCATAGTTTGAAGCTTCGTAAGAAAACTTCTTTGCAGGATGTAAGGAAATACTTTTTCAGTGTAAGAGTAGTTGATAATTGGAATTCGCTAAGCGAGGAGGTAGTTAATGGTATCTCAATCCATAGTTTTAAGGACAGGTACGATAAGTATCACTAAGTCTAAAATGGAACCGATCAGGAGACGGGAAGATACGAGCTTTGGGCTCTTTCCCGTAAACACAATTAGGTAATCACACACACTCTAATATATATATATATATATATATATATATATATATATATATATATATATATATATATATATATATATATATATATATATATATATATATATATATATATATATATATATATACACACGCACATGTAATGTGCTTATTTGATATATATATATATATATATATATATATATATATATATATATATATATATATATATATATATATATATATATATATATATATAT
>JAXCGZ010000339.1:30000-32500 GCA_037179515.1 Halocaridina rubra
TAAGGTATCATCCCATTCTCTTTTCTATCGTTACTACTTTCATCGCTGTTCTGATGAGTTGGCGAGTTATATCCCTCCCCCGCTGCCTAGACCGTGTAACACTCTCCAAACTGTCTCATCTGGAGATTTGCAGCTCGCGGATTGGTCGGGGCAGTGACTGCTTCTTCCCATCCACTTCCATACTCTGGAACTCTCTTCCTATTTCTGACTTTCCTAATACTAATGACCCATCTACTTTCTAAAAGCGAATCTATCTTCATCTCAGGACATACTCCTGCCGTATCTCTAGGTCTACATTACTTCGACTATTCTTCCAGCCTGTCTTTTTCCTATTGTGTTTCATATTCTTATTTCTTCATTGTATTTAAACTTCTGCTTTTTCTTCGCCTCAATGTTTTCTTGGTGCCCGGGCCTGTTGAGATCAAATTTCTTCCTGTCTTGCTGTCACAATCATATAAGAAAACATAAGAAAGGGTGCTCTTCGAAGATTATTTAATTACAAGAAATGTATATCCACGATTCCACCCTTCTCAGTGTGTATGGATGTACGAGTATACAAGTGCTAACCAGCAATAAGTTATTTCTATTTTTTTTTATTCAATGTATAACACATCAGTATACAATGCAATCCATATTACAGAAATTTTGCGTGAGTCAAACTGTAAAAATATCCTTGTTGCTGTTCCAAGTCTATAAAATTATTTAAAATATATCTAAACCTAAAACATTTCATAAGGTACAGACTTAATTGTTTATTCCATTTGATGATGTGACAGGTAGGGTGTCTGGGGTTGAAAGGGGGAGAGTGAGAGAAGGTGTGGCATTATTGCTGAGTGAATGGATGGTAAATAAGGTAGTGGAATGGAAAGAAGTGTCATCTAGGCTGATGTGGGTGAGGGCTAGGATAGGTAGGGAATGTTGGGCTTTTGTTGGTGCGTATGGACCAGGATGTGAGGGAAGTGAGGAAGAGCGAGATGAATTCTGGAATGAGTTAACTAGGTGTGTGGATGGTCTGAGTAGAAGGAACTATGTAGTTGTGTTGGGTGACTTGAATGCCAGAGTGGGTGATGGAGAGGTAGAAGGTGTTGTAGGAAAATATGGGGTACCAGGTGGGAATGAGAGTGGCGAGAGACTGTTAGATATGTGTGTGGAGCAAGAGTTGGTGATAGGTAATAGTATTTTCAAGAAGAAGTAAGTAGAAAGTATACATGGATGAGAGTGGCAAATGGAAGAGTGAAAGAAAGAGCATTGATGGATTATGTGTTGGTAACAAAGAGCATGCTTGGTAGAGTGAAAGATGTGCATGCATTTAGGGGTGTGGCTGCTGGGATGTCTGATCATTTTTTGGTTTAAGCAAAAGTGGTAGTAGCAAAATAGTGGGGAAATAGAGTGGGGGGATGTAGAAGGGAAATGGTGAAGGTGGAAGAGTTGAAAAAGTCGGAGAAGAGACAGGAATATCAGGACAGGTTGAAAGTGGTATATGACAGGGTGAATGAAAGAGAAGTTGGGGAGTTACAGAAGGAATGGGGATTGATGAAAGAATGTTTTGTGGGTCATGCAAGTGATGTGTGTGGAAAGAGGTTTGTTGGAGGTGGCATGAAGAGGGGCAGCGAGTGGTGGAATGAAGGGGTGAAAATGAAGGTGGAAGAGAAAAAGAGGGCTTTTGAGGAATGGCTGCAGTGTAAAAGTAGGGAGAAGTATGAAAGCAATAGGGAGTAAAATATGGAAGCCAAGCAGAAGGTAGAGAAAGAGAAGAGGTTGGCAAATGTTAAGTGGGGACAGGATTTTAGTAGGTCATATGAGGAGAATAAAAAGAAGTTTTGGAAAGAAGTGAAGAGAGTAAGGAAGGGTGGATTGGGGATGGAAGAGACAGTGAAAGATGTGAATGGACAAATGTTAAGAGGGAGCAATGCAAAGAAAAGATGGGCAGAATATTTTGAGTGCTTGCTGAATGTTGAGGAAGATAGAGAGGCAGCTACAGTGGCAGTGGGGAGTGTTCAACTACCAGTAATGGGAGATGAAAATGAGAGAGAGACTACAAGAGAGGAGGTGAAAAGGGCATTGTATGAAGCAAAAGCAGGTAAAGCAATTGGAATGGATGGTTTGAGAGCGGAGATGTTGAAAGAAGGGGGTGTGACTGCATTGGAATGATTAGTGAGAGTGTTTAATATATGCTTTATGTTGTCAATGGTGCCAGTGGAATGGGTGATTGCTTGTATAGTGCCCCTATACAAAGGTAAAGGAGATGTGTATGAATGCAGTAACTTTAGGGGTATAAGTTTGTTGAGTGTGGTAGGAAAAGTGTATGGTAGGATACTGGTTAATAGGATTAGGGATAAGACAGAAAATGTGATCACAGAAGTGCAGAGTGTTTTTAGAAGAGGTAGAGGTTGTATAGATCAGGTTTTTTATAGTTAGGCAGTTATGTGAGAAATATTTAGCAAAGGGTAAGGATGTGTATTTTGCATTTTTGGATCTTGAGAAAGCGTATGATAGAGTT
>JAXCGZ010000339.1:37500-47500 GCA_037179515.1 Halocaridina rubra
GGTTTGAGGTTAAAAAGGGAAATCGCTGGGAAACAGTCGCAATTGTCAAAAACAGAGTCCTTTGCAAGAAGGCACCGCCCTATCCCTTAATAGAATAGGGAGTCCTTGACCTAAAAGCCGATCGAATCAAGTCTTTTGGAGACAGTGAGAAGGAGAAAAATATTAAAAGCCTATAATTTATTAACAGTGATGCGAAATTTTGTTTTTTAGCCAAAACTAAAGATATTCTTGGGAAGGAATTTAAGAACAAACAATCGCCAAGCCTATCCCACTCTGAAGTTGTACAGTAAACCTCATGATGCTGGCATATACGAATACAGTGGGTACCATCTGTTGTTCAAACGTATAGGTTAAAATAGGTCAAATAAGCATAATCACAAATTGTGGTCTACTTCAGAGGTGTTATCCTCCAAACACGTTTGCACTGGATGTTAGTTGCAAATGGTAGTTTGTAATTATATAATTTTTCATTTCTATCTTGATATAGGGTGAATTTTATTCACGTGAGAGGGTAAGCTGCCTCCGTCAATGCTCTCTATCTCTTTATATCTGACTCAACAATTTCTCTTTGCTTTCTAGATATAGGGTGAATTCTAACCAAGTGAGGTGTTGAACGATATCTGCCTCCCATACTAACTCTGTCATTATCTCTTACTCTACAATATCTCCTTCCCATCTAGGAACTGGGTGGATTTATTCCAAGTGAAGAGTTGAGCCCTAGCCTCCCATTCTTCTTCTCTCTCTCTCTCTCTCTCTCTCTCTCTCTCTCTCTCTCTCTCTCTCTCTCTCTCTCTCTCTCTATATATATATATATATATATATATATATATATATATATATATATATATATATATATATATATATATATATATATATATATATATATATATATATATATATCAAATAAGCACATTACATATGTGAAAACATGAATCATTTTTTACCCCGACCGGGACTCGAACCTAGGACTTATGATTACTAAGTCAAGGCGCTACCACTACACCACCTTCTGTGGTCTAGTGGTAGCGCCCTGACTTAGTAATCATAAGTCCTAGGTTCGAGTCCCGGTCGGGGTAAAAAAAATGATTCATATATATATATATATATATATATATATAATATATATATATATATATATATATATATATATATATATAAATATATATGTATATATATGTATATATATATATATATATATATATATATATATATATATATATATATATATATATATATATATATATATATATATATATATACACACACATTTTCCTCTTTCTTTCCTCCCCCACGGGGCGGAGTGAGGGAATTGGGAATATCCCTTCTTGGTATTTTCCTCCTGCATAGATTCAAGGTTTTGCTTTGACTCGGTCACCCCCCTTATAAGGCAAACTGTAGCTTTTGAATATATATAGATAGACTAAAGTAAGCTGTCTTAATTCTACTGCACTTTTAGCGATGACTATAATTAAAAAAAAATAAAAATTAAAGGTTATTTTTCTTACCACATGCTACTTTTCCCTCAACGAATAACAGTCACACTTCCCAAATTGCAGATAGTAAATACACACAAGCAGTCCTCAGCTTTCCTTGGCTTAAACTACTCACTTTATAAGGCTTTGATGTTGGTCGTTGACCACTTATATACAAAGGCCAACAAAGCCTCACTCATCCCATCCTTCACAACTGCCACCTGGCCAAGCATCCATGCTTAGAGTTTTGATAAATAGATAAATACTGCATAGTCATCTTTACTACACCCGGCCTAGATAAAAATTATCATGTCTTCATTAAGTTGACACAATATTTATACAATACGTATTATTATTATTTTTTTTTTTATAAAACTATTATTGCTTCATAATATTTTACTTGCCCTTAATTCCCAATATACTATGCAAGCAATCGGAAAAAAGTAAAACACTTAAGGTAGGCTGAACTGTGTAAATACTGTTCCAAACACTCCACTTTTCTCTACCAATGATTATGTGCTTTGTCGAGAGGCATCTAGAACTTCATCATGACTTTTCGGCTGTGGAGGGGGAGGGGGGTGATCACACTTTACAACTTCATTTCATTTTTGATGCCCAGAGGAGCCAGAAAATTGCCTGGTTTCGGTGGCATTCCCTCTGGAATAACTATTACTTACTTGACTCTATTTCGGAACTGTGATACATTAATGCAATTATTCTAAAAAAAAAATACGTGACAGCTAAAAGGGAAAATATTTTCAATATGTATCCCCCGTTTTATCATCTATTACATACATTTTAAATAATGAAGGATATCTTCGCAAATCAGAATAAAAGAGGGACGGCTTGGTTAGAATAGCAATTGCAAAGACAAATGCATATGGACGTCGTCTCGTTTAAAAGAAAAATTTTACTCGTAAAAGTTAGATAACGACTGAAAGAGACATAATATGCTTACATCAACATATTAGGATTCCAAATAGCCTTTAACTTATTCAGGGGGAAACACAAAATCCAAATTTCTAAATGTACAAATACTAAATTTAAGGTTCTGTTTCATTTTCGTCATTACTTGTCCTCCTTTTAGCACCTTATCCGTCGCTGCTTAGACTACTTCTCACACATCTATGGGTCTTCTTCTTATAATTATCTCCTTGACAGAGTTGAATCTAAAGCAGTCAGACTTATTTATAACCCATTCTTTACCTCTAATCCGGATTCTCTCTTCTTCCCCGTAGGGCAGCATCCCTTTGTCATTTCTAACGTTACCACTTCCATAGCTGCTCTGAAAAGTTGGAAAGTTGCATCTCTCCACCGCTGCCAAGGCTTTTAAAACTCGCCAATCGGTATCGTCTCACAGGTTTTGTGTGAAGATGTGTAGCTCGCAAATTGGTCGGTGCAGCGACTGCTTCTTCTCATCCACCTCCAGACTCTGGAACTCTCTTCCTCCATCTGTCTTTCCTAATATTTATGACCTAACATCCTTCTAAATTTCGTTATCTCAGGATCTAATCCTGCCATATCTCTAGGTCTTCATTACTTCGACTATTCTCTTAGCCTGTCCTTTTCCTGTTGTGAAGCATGCTCATATAACTGCCTTATCCTTAATATTTTACTTTTTCTTTGTTTTCATGTATTCTTGGAGCCCGGGCCTGATGAGGGAATTTTTCTTGCTTGTCCAAGTGTCATACTCATAAAAAAAATAAACACAATTTCATATGTGAAAACATAAAATATTTCTGCTCCTGACCAGAGTCCCAACCTACAATACAGATGATATTCTATCAGTGTGCATATGTGGCTCTGTGTGTGTGTGGTGTGTGTTGTGTGTGTGTGTGTGTGTGTGTGATTACCTAATTGTGATTACCTAATTGTGTTTACGGGAAAGAGCCCAAAGCTCGTATCTTCCTCGTCTCCTGATCGGTTCCATTTTTAGACTTAGTGATACTTATCATACCTGTCCTTAAAACTATGGATTGAGGTAGCATTAACTACCTCCTCGCTTAGCGAATTCCAATTATCAACTACTCTTACACTGAAAAAGTATTTCCTTACATCCTGCAAACAAGTTTTCTTCCGAAGCTTCAAACTATGACCTCTAGTTCTAGAGCCAGCCATATCGAAATATCGATCCCTATCCACTCTATCATAACCATGAAGGAATTTAAAGACTGTCACCATATCCCCCCTTACTCTTCTAGCTTCGAGTGATGGCAAGTCTAATTCCCTCAGCCTCTCATCATAACCGAGATTGCGTATTTTCTGGCACCAGTTTTGTGGCATGTCTTTGAACTTTTTCAAGCTTAGCTATGTGCTTTTTCAAGTGCGGATTCCAAAAGGGGGCTGCATATTCGAGTTTTGGCCTCACATAGGTTACATAAATATTTCTGAACATTTTCCTTGTCCATGTGCCTGAAGGCTACCCTTACATTTGATAAGAATGCATATGCTGCCCTTACTACGCCATTTATATGTATTTCTGGAGACAAATCTGCCAATATGTTTACTCTAGATCTCTCTCATTTTCTGTCTCCTGAAGTTGTACTCCAGCCACCGAGTAGTCAAGCTTGGGCCTTCTTTACACTTGTACCCATTCTCATTACCTTACATTTTGAAGTATTGAATTTCATTAGCCACTTTTCTGACCACTCATGCAGATTATTTAGATCCTCCTGAAGTTCTCTACCATTGTTCTCGTTTTTTACTTTCTTCACAATCTTTGCATCATCTGCAAACATATTCATGAATGAATTTACAGACTCTGGTAGGTCATTTACATATACAAGGAACAAAAGTGCCCTAAAACTGAACCCTGTGGAACTCCACTACTAACTCTTCTCCATTCAGACACTGAGTGTCTTACTCTAACCCTCTGTTCCCTTCCTTCTAAGTAAGTTTTTATCCATTCCAAGACATTTCCACCTATTCTAGCCATTGATTGCAGCTTCCTAATAAGTCTCCCATGTGGAACAGTGTCAAACGCTTTCTGGAAGTCTAGGAATATGCAATCTGCCCAGCCCTCTCTTTCCTGTAAGATTTGGCTTACCTCATCATAAAATTCTAATAAGTTTGTTACTGTTGATCTTCCTTCTCTGAAGCCATGTTGCCTCACTGACAAAAAGTTGAAGGATTCCAAGTGAAGAGAGAGATATGTTTCCTTAGTAGTTTCTCCATAACTTTGCAAACTATGCTGGTCAAGGAAACTGGTCTATAGTTCAGAGCCGTATCCCTCCTTCCCTTTTTGAAGATAGGTATCACATTTGCTTGTTTCCAGCATCTTGGAATCTCCCCCGACTCCAATGACTCCTTAAATATGATACTTAGTGCCACTGATATTGTGTTTGCGCATTTTTTAAGCACATGAGGGGATATGTCATCAGGACCTGTTAGCTTTATGAACATCTAAATCCATCAGCGCTTTGCATACCTCTGTGGCTGTAAGGTTGATGTTCTCTAATACCGGCCCTTGAGCTTCTATCACTGCAATCTGAGGGGGTGGGGGTATTTTCTACTGTAAATACTGACTGAAACTCCTTGTTCAATTCTTTGCAGATCTCTTCGTCCGTCTCAGTGATGCTTCCATCCGCTCTCTTTAGCCTTAAAACCTGTTCTTTTACCTTCAGTTTTCCTCTGATAAAGCTGTGGAAAAGCTTGGGATTTTCTTTCGCCTTCCTGGTGATGTCCCTCTCATAATCTTTCTCTGCCTCTCTCCTTTTACTTAGGTAGTCATTTCTTGCTCTTTTGTAGGTTTGCCAGGCATTTATGTTTTTTCTCCTCCTATACCTTTTCCAGCATTTGTCTCTCCACTCCTTAGCTCTTTTACACCCATTATCGAACCATTTCTCTCTGGCATGAATTACACCTACTTTGGTGACAGGTATGCAGCAATCTACAATCTTCCCATATTTCTCACAAAAGATGTCATACATTTCTTGTACAGATTTGTTGTAAAATAAGGTTCTCCAGTCAATAACTGCAAAAAGCTCATTCATTTTGATGTAATCTCCTTTCTGATAGTTCCTCCTCATGTCCTCAGTGCCTCTACTCTCAGGAAGAATGTCTTCAATGATATACTCCATCAACAACACACAGTGGTCACTCTTTCCAATTGGTGGTTCATACTCAATATTTTCAATATCCAACACATTATCTGTGAACACCAGATCAAGTAGTGATGGCTCATCCCCACCCCTGGCTCTTGTTGGTTCCATTACATGTTGGTGTAGGAAATTCCCTTGTACGCAATCTAGGAATCTTGCCCCAAAGGAGTCCTCACCACTGTGTGGGTCAAGATTTATCCAATCTATCTCTTTATGATTAAAGTCTCCCATAATCAAATCCTACATTTTTTCTCCCGCGCCATGTTAACAACTGAGTTTATGACTTCAATCGTACCTATATGACTTTCCTCATAAATTTCAAGCCTATTTTGGTTCCTTGGTGGGTTGTATACAACAGTTATTATAATGCTCTCTGACCCAGTATTTATGCGAGCAACAAGAAATTCCCTGAACTCACTTTCTATAGCCAAGTTTATCTCTTCAACTTGAATCCTCTCACTTATGAGCAGTGCTATCCCTCCACCAGTCCTCTCAGATCTTTCGACCCTTAGTATTCTGAAGCCCTTAGGAAAAACTGTGACACTGTTTATGTCCTCACTCAACTTAGTCTCTGTAATTGCTACTATATCTGCCTTACTGTTGTGAATCCTATCTTTTAATTCTACTGCCTTACCAGCTAATCCATCAGCATTTGTGTATAACAATCTTAATGAGGCCCCATCCCCTGATCTTCTGTCATTATCTTCTTTATCTCCCCTTTGTCTGGAAGTATTCCGTAACGAAAATTTTTCTTCTCTTCTTCATTTCTTTCATCATTTAACCTTCTTGCCTCTTGCAACAAGTTTTTGATCTTTCCCATCTCTTCCTGTGTTCTGTATCGTCTAATGAACACTTCTTTGCATTCTTGAAGGTCTTTTAGACTTTTTTTTCTCAACAATATTTCCCTACATGTCTCCCCTCTCTCAAAGGTTACTTTTGTTGGTCTCGGCTTTCCTTCCCTCGAATATTTACCCTAGTTGGTGTATGTTTACAATATCCTCAGGACCACATACTACTCCAAGCTTTCTTATCAGGTCTACAACCCTAGCTTTATTTTCTTCAAGTCTCCCCTGCCATGTTGGCTCCTGGGATTCACTTATGCCTGAGATTACCACTGTCTTCTCCTTATCAAGTGCCTGTCTGATGAGTGGGTTTGCCCTTTCCATCACAACGTCTTTCATTTTTTCGATTACTGTCTCTTTATAGTCAACTGTTTGTATGTTTTCCAGTGCCACCACCTTTACAGCCTCTTTTACTGCACATTCCCCTTTAGTGCATCAGCAAAGGGACGTTTTCATGGCATCATTTTCCATATTCAGCTCCTGGAACTCTTTTCTGAACTGTTCAATGTTTTCCTTAATCTGAACATTCCAAGCAGCAATCTCGTCTCTCTCAGAAGATAGCAGTGAACTAACATCTAATTCCTTTAGCTTGTCATTTAGCTGTTTGTTTTTATCTTCTTGATTAGAAATTCTAGATTCTAGTTGACTCTTTTCCCCTTCCAGCTTCTTTATTCTTTTTTCTAGTTCCTTTCTCTCCTGCCCTTGTGCTTTATTTGCTTCCTCCAAAGATCTTATTTGTTCTCTGAGTGTTTCATTCTCTTTCATTTCTCCATCCATATTCCGAATTTTATCATCAAGGCTTGTAACCATTTCCTCTAACTTCTTGATTCTCTGTTTAAGTCCTCTGATGACTACCCCTTCTCCCGCCCCATGGGTGGGAGAGGTTTGGGACAGAGATGGCTTCATTTTTATGTTCTCCCTCTCACAGAATATAGAAAGAAGACGAGAAAGAGGAAAAAAAAAAAAAAGAAAAAGAAAAGAGAAAAACTTCTAATTTACCTTCACACAGAATTTTTATATCTCCATATAAGTGCTATTTAGTGACTCAGTTTGTCTCCTTTCTGGTAACACACATCTTAACTTAAAAACTTGACCATGGTAATTTACGTATAAAAAGAAAAAGAAAAACAAAAGTCAAACCTGAAGGAAAATTCGAATTTGTGTTCGAGGTGGCACCCACCTGTTTCTGTTATATATTCTTCCTAACTGATAAACTGACTTGCTAACCAAGATATGTTATCACGGGATTTAGACTTTACATTTAACTCAATATATATACAAAATAACAAAATAGCAAACGAGAAAGCTAAAAGAAAAGCAAAAAAAAAAAAATGAAGAAAATAGGACTGCTGTACTACTTGGCAACTTAACTCAGTACTGTTGACGGGTGGGTATTTGGTAATTTTTTTTTCTTTTATTATTCAATTTTTTCGTGTATCAAACTAACTAACTAGTTAATATAAATGGGAAGGATACTGTTTTTAACAATATATAGAACCACAGGATCAGGTAAAACGGCTCAAGAGCTTTCCCAGTTTACACAAAAATTAGGTAATGTGGTGTGAGGCTCCACGTCTGGCAACTCTTCTAGATTTCCTCAAGGCAGAAACTGGACGGCAGCTTCTCTCTCTTCTCACGAAAAAGTTCTCAATTTTTTTCCTTTAATATGAACAGTCTCGCCTTACAACAAATATTAGTTTTTGTACTCACAATACTCTGCACGATTTCATATTTTTGGAAATTATGGTAAAGTTTTCCACTAAGCACTTTAGTCACTCGAAACTAAAATTTAAGAGGAGCAATTCCGTGTGTCACTGAACGCGCGGTGTGTGTGTGTGTGTGTGTGTGAGAGAGAGAGAGAGAGAGAGAGAGAGAGAGAGAGAGAGAGAGAGAGAGAGAGAGATGAGAGAGAGAGAGAGAGAGATTGTGCGTGCTTGCATGCGTGCGTGGGTGTATAATTACTTAATTGTGCTTACGGAAAAGAGCCCCAAGC
Source organism: Halocaridina rubra (assembly GCA_037179515.1). Classification (NCBI taxonomy): domain Eukaryota; kingdom Metazoa; phylum Arthropoda; class Malacostraca; order Decapoda; family Atyidae; genus Halocaridina; species Halocaridina rubra. Next base: position 45,908 of record JAXCGZ010000339.1, read on the forward strand.
TCGTAACTTTCCGTCTCCTGGTCGGTTCCATTTTCTACTTAGTGATACTTATCATACTTGTCCTTAAAACTATGAACTTAGTTAGCATTAACTACCTTCTCGCTTAGCCATTTCCAGTCATCAACTACTCTTACACTAAAAAAGTACTTCCATTACATCCTGCAAAGAAGTTTTATTCCGAAGCTTCAAATTATGACATCAAGTTCTAGTGCTAGCCATATAAAAATATCGATTCCTATCCACTCTGTCATAACCATGAAGAAATTTAAAAACCGTCACTATATCCCCCCTGTTTTTGCTAGCTTTGAGTAATGGTAAGTCTAATTACCTCAGCCTCTTACCATAACTGAGATTGTGTATTCTGGCACCAGTTTCGTGGCATGTGTAATTACCTAATTGTGTTTACGGAAAAGAACCCTATACTAGTAACTTCCCGTCTCCTGGTCGGTTCCATTTTGTACTTAGTGATACTAATCGTGCTTGCTCCTAAAACTATATATTGAGTTAGCATTAACTACCTCCTCGCTTAGCTAATTCCAATTATCAACTACTTTTACACTAAAAAAAGTACTTACTTACATCCTGCAAAGAAGTTTTCTTACGAAGCTTCAAACTATGACCTCTAGTTCTAGTGCCAGTCATATCAAAATATCGATTCTTATCCACTCTGTCATAACAATGTGAGTGTAATACTGTAATGGGTGGGGTCTACTGAATTATTAAGTAGAGCACGCTCTGCCTTGTTTCCTCTCCTGGATGATACAAAAATACAACCTACCCGTTCTTATGCGAGAAGTAAAATTCGATTAAATGGGGAAGAACGAGGGGACAGGAAAGACAACTCATCCATATTTTCCTCCTGCAAGGTATCAAGGCAATCAAGGGATTTAGTAGAAAAAATGTTCAATGAAAACCATAAAAATTGGCTCTGTGATTCATCACCGATTGTGGAATGAGAGAGGAAAGAGGAGATTGGTAACATCACTGTGAGATAAAGGATGGATGTGTTATAAGCCTATTTGTTCGGACTTTGCCCTGGGCAGTGGAGAAGGGAGAAAAGTTCAAATTTATTTGTAAGTTTATTATGGATTATTAGTCTTCAGTCACCTTCCTGCTACAGCTCAAACCAGTCGGGACTAATTATTGTAAAGTAGCAGTGAAGAAAATAAGGTAGGAATGAACATTTCTCCCTTCTCCACTGCCCAGGGCAAAGTCTGAACTAATAGGCTATAGTACTGACCAGCGAAGTTGAGAGGGAAATGTCTTTTCGCGAATGGTTTTGTGCTCAGATTCACTGAGGGGAGAGCAGCCTTGAGATATGGATTGGAATATGTTAATAAAAATATATGAGAATACAAATAGACACATGTATAAAAGCAAGATAAATAACAGTATATTTATAACTAGAATATGTAGAAAACAAAAATTTCCTGCCGTTCATCACACCAGAAAAAAGACCTTCCCCTTAACTTCCATTCCTCTTTCACTCCTGGGGTTTCGACCTTAACCGGTATCACCAGAAGATCTACTGCATCATTCAAGCATCTCCCTCTTTTCATCTTCAGAGATACTTTTACCTTCCATGAGTACAAG
>JAXCGZ010000339.1:50000-52500 GCA_037179515.1 Halocaridina rubra
ACTTCATTAAATTCTGTGCCATTATATTATGACTTTGACCAAGAGCAAATTTTTATGTGATGCTGATTTTTTTTTTTTTTTTTTTGCGAGCATGGGTATATATTCTGCAATAAATGAAAGTTACCAAATGTATTGAAATATTGATAATGTATTAAAAACTTAAACCATCTCAAAAAAGAAATTAAATATAAATTCTAAGAATAGTATTGAGCATTATACAGAGAATGTAATTAAAAAAAAAATAGGAGAAACATAAGGAATTCAATTTTATATAAACTCCAAACGTTGATATTCTTGCTTGTGATTTCATGAATTCAAAGCAACTCTTCCGCCTCCATTCCTTATGTGTTATTCCAGTATTCGCCCATATATACACAACCCTCTTCACACCACTGCTGTCATAGATTAAACATGACACGTCTCAACGGGTCTATCTTCCTTAATGGTTCTACTCACCTCCACAACTCTCCATAAGTCCATTATCTTTAAAGGTTTCTTGGACAGTACGTTCTCATTCTTCGCACATTTAATGGTGAATGCTATGCCTCATATATTCGTTTGGCGAATAAAACGTATTTTAGAACTTTTAATGATTATAAAGTATCTTTATTTCAATAGCTGAGGTTCCCATTCATGGGGAACATGCAGAGAAAATAAATATGTTTTATATAATTATGACTGCTACGATATATATATAAAAAATGAAAATAAACTGAATGCACATACCCGTAAATATTTAATTGTTTTTTCTATTTGTAAATTCATATTTGACGTTGCCTGCTTTTAACCTGAATCTAATATAGTTAACCAACAGAATATGAGCTATTTAGGTGAGTATAATTCCGGAAACAGCGAAAATGTGTAATAATTATCATAGGAACAACATCCAATTCTGGACTTTACAAAACAGTTACTGTTGGGCTATACTGCTTCTGAGAAAAGTAAGCAACAATCTTTTAATCACACACACAAGCGCGCGCGTACAAAGAGAGAGAGAGAGAGAGAGAGAGAGAGAGAGAGAGAGAGAGAGAGAGAGAGAGAGAGAGAGAGAGAGAGAGAGAGAGAGAGAGAGAGAGAGAGATTTATATATCTCAAAATTTAATTACACAACCTCTTACTCTCATTGCATGCACTAGTTCAACCAAGGGCAGCTAAGGCGCTTTTGAGCCCCTCGTAATTCAGTTCTCTTAGCTTTGGGATGGGATTCAGGGATTTCTCTAAATTTTCTCGAGTGTATTGATAAGATTCTTTTTATATTTTGGATTGAATAATTCATTTTCGGGAAGAATAAGACACCGCATTAACTCTCGCGTAGAGTTATGTCCATTACAGATTATTTCCTTACGCAAGCACAGCAACAAAAGAAGTAGCCTAATCTTTAAGCAACAAGCCTCGTAAGACACTTCTTATGACTGACATCACGAGTTCAAACAACGAAGAATTCGCCAAAAGACCCATCCTCCCAAATGATAATAGAAAAACTCAATATAAATTTATATGAAGTGGAAAAGACGAATGGAATTCTATAATTATCACAAAACTTGCACATCTGAAGTCGGTAACTGAAGTAACAACTTTATATGTACAGTAACAATGTGAGGAAGAGTAATTAACGTGAAGATAAACGGACTAACGAAGAGAAAGACTGGCATACAAGTAAATTACAGACACACTGACACACGTACAATATATTCTTTCAAGTGAGAAGGAGAGTATTTGATAGGAAAAAAAAACTCCTATTAACTTTTCCTTTAACAGGATTAACAGAGAATTTTTTAATTAAAAATTGTTGGTGGGTGAGAGAAAAGAAGATTACAGACACCGAGGTCAGAAAGAGAAGGCATTCATGCGCAAACATACGCTTGCGCCCAAACACATTTTCAATAACAGGAGAGAGAGAGAGAGAGAGAGAGAGAGAGAGAGAGAGAGAGAGAGAGAGAGAGAGAGAGAGAGAGAGAGAGAGAGAGAGAGAGAGAGAGAGAGAGAGAGAGAGAGAGAGAATCTATAGTTTCTGTTTTGAGGCTTTTAGAGCCGATTAAGCCTTTAGATATTTCCACCTCAGCTTAGTTCTCACTCTCATAATAAAATCCTAGGTTAAAAACGTCCATGTTATGTTTATAAACTTCATAAAACAACAAGTGTATATAGAAGGAGAGATTTTTATAATCTTGGAAAAGATTCGTCGTTCACGGATAAAAATTAGCTTCACGTTTAACACATGAGTCATTACAGAGCAAGAACAATGTGTATGTGGAAGGTGTTCTAATTAATATACCTATTTGTTCTCAAGACCAAAATTATCCTTGCTCTTTAAATAAATTATAATCAACGACATGAAATTTCGTCTTGTGAATGTGATTTACCAGACTACGAGTACTGTACAGAGGGAAAGAACATGATTATCCATCCATCACTTGCCTCAGGAGATGAGTACGAGCACTCACATAAGCTAAAGTGACTTTCATTTCCTCCATAGTTCACATACAGTCGTTCCTAACAC
>JAXCGZ010000339.1:67500-81776 GCA_037179515.1 Halocaridina rubra
CCAGGAGCCAACATGGCAGGGGAGACTTGAAGAAAATAAAGCTAACGTTGTAGACCTGATAAGAAAGCTTGGAGTAGTATGTGGTCCTGAGGATATTGTAAACATACACCAACTAGGTAAATATTCGAGGGAAGGAAAGCCGAGACCAACAAAAGTAACCTTTGAGAGAGGGGAGACATGTAGGGAAATATTGTTGAGAAAAAAAAGTCTAAAAGACCTTCAAGAATGCAAAGAAGTGTTCATTAGACGATACAGAACACAGGAAGAGATGGGAAAGATCAAAAACTTGTTGCAAGAGGCAAGAAGGTTAAATGATGAAAGAAATGAAGAAGAGAAGAAAAATTTTCGTTACGGAATACTTCCAGACAAAGGGGAGATAAAGAAGATAATGACAGAAGATCAGGGGATGGGGCCTCATTAAGATTGTTATACACAAATGCTGATGGATTAGCTGGTAAGGCAGTAGAATTAAAAGATAGGATTCACAACAGTAAGGCAGATATAGTAGCAATTACAGAGACTAAGTTGAGTGAGGACATAAACAGTGTCACAGTTTTTCCTAAGGGCTTCAGAATACTAAGGGTCGAAAGATCTGAGAGGACTGGTGGAGGGATAGCACTGCTCATAAGTGAGAGGATTCAAGTTGAAGAAATAAACTTGGCTATAGAAAGTGAGTTCAGGGAATTTCTTGTTGCTCGCATAAATACTGGGTCAGAGAGCATTATAATAACTGTTGTATACAACCCACCAAGGAACCAAAATAGGCTTGAAATTTATGAGGAAAGTCATATAGGTACGATTGAAGTCATAAACTCAGTTGTTAACATGGCGCGGGAGAAAAAATGTAGGATTTTGATTATGGGAGACTTTAATCATAAAGAGATAGATTGGACAAATCTTGACCCACACAGTGGTGAGGACTCCTTTGGGGCAAGATTCCTAGATTGCGTACAAGGGAATTTCCTACACCAACATGTAATGGAACCAACAAGAGCCAGGGGTGGGGATGAGCCATCACTACTTGATCTGGTGTTCACAGATAATGTGTTGGATATTGAAAATATTGAGTATGAACCACCAATTGGAAAGAGTGACCACTGTGTGTTGTTGATGGAGTATATCATTGAAGACATTCTTCCTGAGAGTAGAGGCACTGAGGACATGAGGAGGAACTATCAGAAAGGAGATTACATCAAAATGAATGAGCTCTTTGCAGTTATTGACTGGAGAACCTTATTTTACAACAAATCTGTACAAGAAATGTATGACATCTTTTGTGAGAAATATGGGAAGATAGTAGATTGCTGCATACCTGTCACCAAAGTAGGTGTAATTCATGCCAGAGAGAAATGGTTCGATAATGGGTGTAAAAGAGCTAAGGAGTGGAGAGACAAATGCTGGAAAAGGTATAGGAGGAGAAAAAACATAAATGCCTGGCAAACCTACAAAAGAGCAAGAAATGACTACCTAAGTAAAAGGAGAGAGGCAGAGAAAGATTATGAGAGGGACATCACCAGGAAGGCTAAAGAAAATCCCAAGCTTTTCCACAGCTTTATCAGAGGAAAACTGAAGGTAAAAGAACAGGTTTTAAGGCTAAAGAGAGCGGATGGAAGCATCACTGAGACGGACGAAGAGATCTGCAAAGAATTGAACAAGGAGTTTCAGTCAGTATTTACAGTAGAAAATACCCCACCCCCTCAGATTGCAGTGATAGAAGCTCAAGGGCCGGTATTAGAGAACATCAACCTTACAGCCACAGAGGTATGCAAAGCGCTGATGGATTTAGATGTTCATAAAGCTACAGGTCCTGATGACATATCCCCTCTTGTGCTTAAAAAATGCGCAAACACAATATCAGTGGCACTAAGTATCATATTTAAGGAGTCATTGGAGTCGGGGGAGATTCCAAGATGCTGGAAACAAGCAAATGTGATACCTATCTTCAAAAAGGGAAGGAGGGATACGGCTCTGAACTATAGACCAGTTTCCTTGACCAGCATAGTTTGCAAACTTATGGAGAAACTACTAAGGAAACATATCTCTCTTCACTTGGAATCCTTCAACTTTTTGTCAGTGAAGCAACATGGCTTCAGAGAAGGAAGATCAACAGTAACAAACTTATTAGAATTTTATGATGAGGTAAGCCAAATCTTACAGGAAAGAGAGGGCTGGGCAGATTGCATATTCCTAGACTTCCAGAAAGCGTTTGACACTGTTCCACATGGGAGACTTATTAAGAAGCTGCAATCAATGGCTAGAATAGGTGGAAATGTCTTGGAATGGATAAAAACTTACTTAGAAGGAAGGGAACAGAGGGTTAGAGTAAGACACTCAGTGTCTGAATGGAGAAGAGTTAGTAGTGGAGTCCCACAGGGTTCAGTTTTAGGGCCACTTTTGTTCCTTGTATATGTAAATGACCTACCAGAGTCTGTAAATTCATTCATGAATATGTTTGCAGATGATGCAAAGATTGTGAAGAAAGTAAAAAACGAGAACAATGGTAGAGAACTTCAGGAGGATCTAAATAATCTGCATGAGTGGTCAGAAAAGTGGCTAATGAAATTCAATAACTCAAAATGTAAGGTAATGAGAATGGGTACAAGTGCAAGAAGGCCCAAGCTTGACTACTCGGTGGCTGGAGTACAACTTCAAGAGACAGAAAATGAGAGAGATCTAGGAGTAAACATACTGGCAGATTTGTCTCCAGAAATACATATAAATGGCGTAGTAAGGGCAGCATATGCATTCTTATCAAATGTAAGGGTAGCCTTCAGGCACATGGACAAGGAAATGTTCAGAAATATTTATGTAACCTATGTGAGGCCAAAACTCGAATATGCAGCCCCCTTTTGGAATCCGCACTTGAAAAAGCACATAGCTAAGCTTGAAAAAGTTCAAAGACATGCCACGAAACTGGTGCCAGAAATACGCAATCTCAGTTATGATGAGAGGCTGAGGGAATTAGACTTGCCATCACTCGAAGCTAGAAGAGTAAGGGGGGATATGGTGACAGTCTTTAAATTCCTTCATGGTTATGATAGAGTGGATAGGGATCGATATTTCGATATGGCTGGCTCTAGAACTAGAGGTCATAGTTTGAAGCTTCGGAAGAAAACTTGTTTGCAGGATGTAAGGAAATACTTTTTCAGTGTAAGAGTAGTTGATAATTGGAATTCGCTAAGCGAGGAGGTAGTTAATGCTACCTCAATCCATAGTTTTAAGGACAGGTATGATAAGTATCACTAAGTCTAAAAATGGAACCGATCAGGAGACGGGAAGATACGAGCTTTGGGCTCTTTCCCGTAAACACAATTAGGTAATCACAATTAGGTAATCACACACGAACCGATCAGGAGACGGGAAGATACGAGCTTTGGGCTCTTTCCCGTAAACACAATTAGGTAATCACAATTAGGTAATCACACACATATATATATATATATATATATATATATATATATATATATATATATATATATATATATATATATATATATATATATATATATATGTAATCATCATCATCATCATCATCATCACCATAATAATAATAATAATAATAATAATAATAATAATAATAATAATAATAATAATAATAATAATAATAATAATAATAATAATAATAATAATAATAATAATAATAATAATGATAATAATAATAATAATAATAATAATAATAATAATAATAATAATAATAATAATAATAATAATAATAATAATAAAAATAATAATAATAATAATATCCTGTCAGTATGCAAAACATGTTCGAAATAACTTATTGAGTGTCTCCACCTGTTATAATGTTAATGAATGCCAAATGCTTCATACCAACTTAAATGTATCGAGTCTATATTTCATAAGACATTACACAAGCGTCTGCAGCGACAACCTGATAAATACTGAAATGAAGCTTGGCGACCTTATTCAATATTTTGAACCGCACTAAGCAACTCATTATCCCTTGGCTTCGTTTCACACTAGACTATGCATCATGCCAATGTACAGTCAACAGACGAATCGTGTGTATCTGGGATCTAAAAACTTATCTGTAATTAATCAGCATATTTAAAAGTCCGTTATACAGTGTCAAACCAGGATATTACAATATATCCTTCAATAAGACAATATTCTGTAAACCAGATATGGAAAGTACTCAAAACTGAGCCGCACTCCGTTCGCAGGACAATCTGTTGAATGCAATCTCAGACCATGTTTAGATACCTACACAGGAAGTGTTATAGGGAAAACTCGTATCTTAGCATCTTCAAACTGATAGATTGGTAGGAATGGGCCAAGTTTATGGTCCAAAAGATAATTAGATCCAGAGTTTTCTGGTTCAGGGGTTATATTGAAAAGCACGTTTAGAGATGATTCTGAAGAGGTTTTTGTATATGGAAAATGATGAATGAGGAAAAACAAGTGAAGCTTGATTGAAGAGCAGAAATAAGCAAGACACATTAGAGGCATGCAATATATTATGGGAGCAGGGATGAAACTGTTTAAGAGATAGGGGTGGGTGCTTAGATTTCATGTTATAGAAGACACAGCCCAGGAGAATTTTTCGGCACCTGCTCGGTGCTGCAGACTGGAAGAGGAGGGTGAGGTTGGTTGCTATAACATGGAGCTTGGTAAATAACTTATGTCTGGTGGGCCCCTATGGCAGATAACCCAAACAGTAAGGCAAGGGGGGGGGGAACTGTGGTGATTCTTCATTTCCAAGGTGCTAAGATCTTAGTGATGGAATGATTGGGCCGTCTGGAGAATCTGTGTGTGTTTTGACTAGGGCCATCCCCTTTACAAGGTGATTGCAGCTCTTGTGTGTAGATAGAAACTTTAAGCAATATATATATATATATATATATATATATATATATATATATATATATATATATATATATATATATATATATATATATATATATATATATATATATATATATATATATATATATATATATATATATATATATATATATATACATATATATATATATATATGATATATATATATATACATATATATATATATATATATATATATATATATATATATATATATATATATATATATATATATATATATATATATATATATATATATATATATATATATATATATATATATATATATATATATATATATATATATATATATATATATATATATATCAAAGAATCAATTCTGGATGAGAGGAATGTTACTCTTCAACTGGGATATTCGATGCATTGTATTTCTTCAAGGACTGCATATATTTAGCAGTTTTTTCCTATACCTTTCATGGATATATATATATATATATATATATATATATATATATATATATATATATATATATATATATATATATATATATATATATATATATTATCAAATAAGCACATTACATATGTGAAAACATGAATAATTATTTTTACCCCGACCGGGACTCGAACCTAGAACTTATGATTACTAAGTCAAGGCGCTACCACTACACCACAGAAGGTATAAAAGGAATCCAACCTTATAGCTTATATCTGCTATACTTAAGAATGAACGCATTCTAACTGAATGCCACTATGTTCATATTACAGATTCCCCAACCTCACTCGTGGCTTCATTTTAGCATTTAATTAAAATCCCAATCTCATTCGGGTCATGAAATTATCAAATAAGCACATTACATATGTGAAAACATGAATCATTTTTTACCCCGACCGGGACTCGAACCTAGAACTTATGATTACTAAGTCAAGGCGCTACCACTACACCACAGAAAGTATAAAAGGAATCCAACCTTATAGCTTATATCTGCTATACTTAGGAATGAACGCATTCTAACTGAATGCCACTATGTTCATATTACAGATTCCCCAACCTCACTCGTGGCTTCATTTTAGCATTTAATTCAAATCCCAATCTCATTCGGGCCATGAAATTATCAAATAAGCACATTACATATGTGAAAACATGAATAATTACTTTTACCCCGACCGGGACTCGAACCTAGAACTTATGATTACTAAGTCAAGGCGCTACCACTACACCACAGAAGGTATAAAAGGAATCCAACCTTATAGCTTATATCTGCTATACTTAGGAATGAACGCATTCTAACTGAATGCCACTATGTTCATATTACAGATTCCCCAACCTCACTCGTGGCTTCCTTTTAGCATTTAATTCAAATCCCAATCTTATTCGGGCCATGAAATTATCAAATAAGCACATTACGTATGTGAAAATATGAATCATTTTTTACCCCGACCGGGACTCGAACCTAGAACTTATGATTACTAAGTCAAGGCGCTACCACTACACCACAGAAGGTATAAAAGGAATCCAACCTTATAGCTTATATCTGCTATACTTAGGATATATATATATTCAGTTAGAATGCATTCATTCCTAAGTATAGCAGATATAAGCTATATTGTTGGATTCCTTTTAACCTTCTGTGGTGTAGTGGTAGCGCCTTGACTTAGTAATCATAAGTCCTAGGTTCGAGTCCCTGTCTGGGTAAAAAATGATTCATGTTTTCATATATGTAATGTGGTTAATTGGTTATTTCATGGCCCGAATGAGATTGGGAATTGAATTAAATGCTAAAATGAAGCCACGAGAGAGGTTGGGTGTCGTAGTGATTTTGTACTATCCCATCTGAATTCACCACTTTGTAAGATGACTGGGTTATCCCACCGCTGCCACCAAGTTGTCGTAGTGAATTTTGGATATTCCATCTGAATTCACCAATTTGTAAGATGACTGGGTTATCTCGCCACTTGTCACCTCTGTCGTAAAGTTAATTACGATGAATTCTACTCACTACGTTAATATTAGTACCAGAAGGGTGCAAGGTAAGAATGGACAAGCGGTGGTTCCTTTATCTTAATTTATTCTGGAGTACAACATCTTCGATGCCTCAATGCCCCCCACCCTATGACTATCACAATCTATGATCTATTCGTGCCCCGGGCAAAGTTCTAACTAACTGTCGCTCTCTGACTGCCTTCTGGCTGCCATGGGGATGCTTGAAATACCCCCAAAGGGCAGGGCGTGTCGCTAAATCTACTTCTGCCAATGAACTCAAGTGACATCCAGTCCTGCAAATCAACGCCAGGTTCGAAGTGGAGTCCCTCCTATTTCGGGGAGGGGCTATTTCAACAAGCCTATAGAACAGAAAAGTTCCAGGTCAGAGCGTGGCTATTGGGCATCTCTCCAGGGCATGTACATACGTACGGGTCAAATGTTTGTGTTTCTTGTGGTTTAGGAAATGGCTAACTTCTTGGCCTTTCCCACACTCTTGAGGCACTTGACGTAGAGTGGCTAAGCCCTATGCTAAAGCACCTGGGTTCAGCCAGGTGCTAAGCCCTATGGATCCAGCCAGGTGCTAAGACCCCTGGATCCGTTTACCGTACCCAGATAAACAACTGGGAGAGTATTCTATTTCACCCTTGACCTCTAGCCTCTCACGTTTCTCTTCACGACTTGTTACAGTTTCAGATTCTGGCTTCAGCAAGGCTTCAGTCATGCGACATCCCTCCCAACCAAAACTGAAATATCTTTTATTTCAGTCGAAGTATGGGCTATCTTTTGAGAGCTCTTGGATATATCCTAGCTAACACTAGTTTACAATAAAAATGGAGCCGAATTATTTAAGCTATTATCTAAGAACTCCTATTTCTATGAACCCTAAACAATCTTTAGTACAAACATATTCCTATATTTAAAAAATAAAAATAACCATAATCATTAGGATTTCAGTGTGTAACTAATCATTATCAAACATTAATTAAGATCACAAGTTAGTTTAGATCATAACGTTAATTTATCTACTTCCCGCCTTTTTCAAATAATTTACAAAAGTTGGTTAGTTACAGTAAAAATATGAATCATGTAGAACATTAGTATGTACGAACATTTAAAATGCGATAGGCAATAACATAAATGGTAAATTCCTATCGTTACTATGGGGCATTGATTTGTCTTAAAATTAGGCCTTAAAAACTACTCCTGAAACAAAATATTTGTTACAATGTGAAAAGTCAGAAAACATTCATCATTCCAATGTGCAATTCCTATTCATAGACAAACTGATATGAGAACTTAATGAACACAAAGATTAAATCATAATTCAAATAATGATAATGCTAAAACAAAACACTAATATTATTTAAGCAGAAGACAACTTATTACTATCGGTGCAAATCATACAATTCATCAAAGGCACTTATTCATAAACTATCTTTAAAGGAGTCTCTGAGTTGTCGCTTAAAATTATCTTAAAACTAGGTAAAACAAATAATAAAAGGGGACCTTTTCTTTCCCATCTTTTTCTTTCAGTTCTAAAGCGTGGGTTGTTCTTTCTAACAACTAATAAGGGATTTTTAAATACCCTTCTTTCTCTCTTCACTAAGGTTTGGACATGTATAGGGATTTTTTTTTTCTTTCTGTCTGTTTGAATCCCATCAATGCGTGTACATGGCTTCTAAAGGTATTATTCAGATATTTAAAAAACTTCTCTCTCTCTTTTTGTTTTTTTCCTTTTCACTACAGTTAGGACATGTATGGGAATTACCCCATTTTTTTTTTCTCTCTCTCTGGGATTTCATCAATTCGTTTACATGGCTTTTTAGAATGTTTTTAGGATATTAAAGACTTTTGTTTTCTCTTTCCCTTGCTCATGAAATTCTTGCTAGGTGTGATTCCACGGTTTCTCTCTCCTCATTTTTTCACTCCCCTGCCGTCTTCGCTGCAGGCCCAGGTTCGTACACTACCATAAATTATCTTCTTTCTAAGATAGGCAAGACAAAGAGGAAGCAATCGATGCACTTTTCAAATCCCTCCAGCCTGGCTTTTTCGTCCTACCCTCGGCCGATCTTGACTAAGACCACCCTGTAGGAGACCTGCAACGTCAGCACGATTCTCTTCAGTACTGCATCCACATGTACCTTTGAAGCAGACCTCGGGATGAAAATTTGAACCTATGTCACTACTACAGTTATAAGAAAGGTTCGAACCTATGACTTCAGGGTACCAACAATGGCCATACGTTGGTAATCGGAGGCTATACTTTGCCTCCCCTGCAACTGCAAGTGATTGCAATCTCTATTCAATGGGCAACAGGGACTTGTTTGAGAGGACAAAACCTAAAGACTTTTAGAACTTGCAGGTCGGGGCTGCCTAGGAATAGGGTGGTAATGGAAGGTATGTGTCTACACAACTAGATTATTATTCCAAGATACTTAGGGCTTAGCAACTGCTACATAGCATTACTCTACTATAAATATCAAAAAGAACAATCATTAAATACTGAGAAAAGCCACTAAAGAAATATTCTTATTAGCAGTGGCTACAATAACATCAAGTATGAATTCAGATAAAAGATACAAATCATCAGGTTACTGCTGATTGTATTTCAAAAATAATAGTTAGCAACAGGCCATTGAGAGATAGCAACAATAACAGTAATCATAATAAGAACATTACTAATAATCATGATCAAAATAAGAATAATAAAAAATAAAATAAAAATACTAAATCAGGAATAGCCATATATATACAATGGAGACTGGCATTCAGAAGTAAGAACAGAGTTCTATACTTATATTTCATAGTAATGCTCATTCTAACACAGTCTCTTTTACTATTCAAATTCCTGCTGTCATAATCTATGTATATATATAGAGCATAAGTGGCAACTTGCTGGCTCCACAATTTGTCAATGGGAGTTCTATCTATTCTCTAAACAGTTGCGACATGTGGCAAAAATATTTATGCAAATGGCGGTACTACCGATGTCTTATCAGTATTTATGCAATAACAGCATGCAACAATCTATCGACTGCAATAAAGTGTAGGCACAATTATCGCCTAGCTTCGCTGGAAAAAAACAAAAAAAAGAATCAATGACGGCAACATTCTTGTAGTATCAGAAGGAGTTTATCTCAGTCTCAGAGTAGAGTGAAAGGTAGGCGAGAGAGAGAGAGAGAGAGAGAGAGAGAGAGAGAGAGAGAGAGAGAGAGAGAGAGGGACGGGGCGACCTTGAAATACGTTGCGGTATCCACCCACGTGTCAGATGAGGCGGGCCTCCTTCCTTTAACTGTACTGAAAATAAAAAATTGTCGCAGAGTATCTCTAACAATAAAATAATAAATAAACAAATGAAAGTGAACAAACGTTAGCAATGACTATCGATAGAGTCTTACGTTTATTGTCAGAGGGCTATTCTTATTCCCCATCAACAAAAAAACAAAAGCAAAAGAACTTAGTGTACAACTGTAGAAACGTCAAAGCATAAATCTATTCCTTTCTGTTTAATATTGCTAAGGACTTTACTGTAACAGCATACACATCCTTGTCTATAATGACAATCTTTGTCTTGCTATAAATCAGAGGGTTGAGTCGAAGCACACTCTCTAAAAGGCAACATATCCCTGATGAAATTAAAGCAAAATATTACAATCATATGTGACAATATCTCTACTACTATCAACAAAAGCACAAGTATCTTTTTCTTCACAAACGTCTTATCATGACTTAAGTATCATTAATTTTAACTTTAAAACTCAACATATAAATTCTGAGAATCTTAATTATCTCAATTAGCTCAATTATAATTTTAAATTCATAACAGTAACAGTAATTAACAATAATTATTTCTAGATAATCTTTTCAAAACTCTTTAATTAAGATTTTAAAGATTTCTTCAATACAAAAAACTATATAACAAAAACGGGTATCAAAGAATATAAAAAGTCTATCTCTGTGTATGCAGTAATAAAAACAAAAAGTATATTTCATTAGCAACAGTAAAGAATGCATTTTGCTTAAGTTTCATAACCTCGTACGGAGTTGTACATGAACAATTCAAACATAAAATATATATATTCTTTTACTATCTCGAATTTGACTTATGTAAATTACTAAACAACAGAATTTCCTCCAGAACAGGGAGAAGTTTGACTTATAACTGTTCTGTCTGCTTTTACGGGGGGTGCGCATGTGGGCGCGGTTTTCTCCCCTGTTCTTTTGGCTTCTGGATCAACTTTTGCTCTCTCAAATACGGGAAACGGCTGTATAACATTCTTGTTGTCATTTCGTGTCAGCTCTCACTCTTTCTTTATGACCAAGCTGAAATAATTTTGATAAACATTATCATGGCTAAAACTCGCAAAGTTTTATTTTATCAATCTAACATCTCTTCAGACAAATAATGTATATACTGTAGCTAGCAAAGAAAACAAAGAATCATTCATAGATTCACGTCCTTTATCACGTAATATCTATCTTGGAATCTCTCTCGGAAATCGAATAATAATCTCATTGGTGGAGTAGGGGACAAACAAAAATAAAACAAACTTGGCATCTCAACCATATCTGGGCAGGTGGAGAATCACTTTCTCAAAAATATCCCTCACTAGATATTGCAACAGCGCATCACCTCCATTAAAAATACTCTGATATGGCATGCAGAAGAACCTGGCGGAGCAGGGGAACGACCCTCGCAGAGACTCCCCAATCGTGCTTCCTAATGGTGCTTTCCGCGATTTCACCCCCTAGAGTAACCCCCCCAGTATATCCCCAGTCATTCATACTCATTCGCTATCACATTCGCTATATCACTTTCAAGACAATCATCCCCTTTCTGTTAAATTCCCTTTTATTTATAACGTTGGTTTCCCTTTCCCGATCTCTCTGAAGGAGAGGAAAGGTGAAATCTCGGCTGGGCCGTGCGGTCACATGACTGCCTCACCAGTCCTAGGTCCCATTCTAACGAACAAACAAACATTCTACTCCCTTGAGGCTACGTTTGGGTGACACTGAAAAACCTTCCCTATTCTAGGACAGCACAAATTCCTCTAATTTACTCTTACTTTCACCTGCATAGCGCGAAATAAAAAAAAAACTCATCTCTAAATAATATCACGAAAATTTCTTATTCTTCAAAAAAACATGCCACACACGTATCGTAATATTAATTTCCCATCAAAACGACATTAAAAGAACAATCTGTCATTTATGTCTTTCTTTCGCTAAAACATTACTCCCGCGGAGAGAAAACAAACAAAAAAAGAAAAACCTTAAAAACAGGCGTAATCTTAACACTCGACTTCTTTCGCTTTAAGAAATTAATATAAAAATGATTTTACACGTACTTTAAATATCAAAGATCAGTACAATTACTACATATTTATAATAACGAGGTTGGGAGATCGATTGGTCACTTCCGCATTCCTTTCTCGAAAATCACACGTGTTCTAAGTAAAACCTTAAAAGCAGATTCAAGTATATTACTCACTATAATTCTTACACTTAAGAAATTAATATACCGTAATAGTGATTTCACGTGCATTAAATTTGTCAATTAAAAATCGATACATTCGCGTTCTTAAAATTCAGTCTAAGCATTAATACAAATAAATGGAACACACTTCCAACGTAATTTCTTTATATTACTCAAATTATAAAAAAAAAATGGAGTTTATTACTGCTTATAGCTATTAGTACAAATTATCCATGTTAGTAATGGGTACAGAAATTCTACTTTTATCAACTTATTAGGCGCCACACCCCTCATAGGCAGGTTGGCTGAGTCAAAGCATAACTACAAGATAAAATGGCGGTGTCCACCGACCTCAATTTCTTTTACTAATTGTCCCATTACTCACTGGATACAGATCACAAGTACTTAGCTATTTTAAGGAGGTGGTCCTGAAGAACTTCATGGCAGAAGGCAAGGAAGGAGGGGGTTCTCCTTCTTCTCTCGAGTAAAATCGACGAATCGCCATCTTCTTGGTCGGATCCGGCAACTTATATTTCTTGTAATGGGCATTTTCACTCAATGCTCCGGTCACACTTCGGCTTACTAAGAAATATCTTAGGAATAGTTCCTTAAAAGGTTCATAATATTTTCTGTTTGACCACTCGTCACTTCTCATCCGCAGACCCATGTATTTCAGGAAGTCGGCCGCGGGAATTATGGACGGACATTCGAGGTCTTTTACATTTGCGCCGTCGAGGTATAAAGGTGAATTTTTGACTCGAGGCGCCTTTACAACCAGGGCACGGGGTGGGGGCTTGTCCTGCTGCGTTCCCTGTGTCACCACGGGGCTCGGAACGGCAGGCTGTTCGTCGATGTTTGAGGCGTCGGTTTCTCTGTCGGCGTTGACCAAGTTCCTTCTCGACGGAGCGACGTCGGCAGGAGTTTGTAGGCGCTGCATGTGCTCCTCCAGTTCGAGAATTCTCCGGTGTTTGGCCTCGTCACTCATTTCTTGAATTGGGAGATGTTGGATTTCTGCGTTTGCCATTCTTATTTTCTTTTCTTCGCACTGGTTTCTTCTGATATGAGAGTCTCTTCGTATGTTTTCCAGGCGTGATGATCCCACCGCTGCCACCAAGTTGTCGTAGTGATTTTGTACTATCCCATCTGAATTCACCACTTTGTAAGATGACTGGGTTATCCCACCGCTGCCACCAAGTTGTCGTAGTGAATTTTGGACTATTCCATCTGAATTCACCAATTTGTAAGATGACTGGGTTATCTCGCCGCTTGTCACCTCTGTCGTAAAGTTAATTACGATGAATTCTACTCACTACAGTAATATTAGTACCAGAAGGGTGCAAGGTAAGAATGGACAAGCAGTGGTTCCTTTATCTTAATTTATTCTGGAGTACAACATCTTCGACGCCTCAATGCCCCCCACCCTATGACTATCACAATCTATGATCTATTCGTGCCCCGGGCAGAGTTCTAACTAACTGTCGCTCTCTGACTGCCTTCTGGCTGCCATGGGGATGCTTGAAATACCCCAAAGGGCAGGGTGTGTCGCTAAATCTACTTCTGCCGATGAACTCAAGTGACATCCAGTCCTGCAAATCAACGCCAGGTTCGAAGTGGAGTCCCTCCTATTTCGGGGAGGGGCTATTTCAACAAGCCTATAGAACGGAAAAGTTCCAGGTCAGAGCGTGGCTATTGGGCATCTCTCCAGGGCATGTACATACGTACGGGTCAAATGTTTGTGTTTCTTGTGGTTTAGGAAATGGCTAACTTCTTGGCCTTTCCCACACTCTTGAGGCACTTGACGCAGAGTGGCTAAGCCCTATGCTAAAGCACCTGGGTTCAGCCAGGTGCTAAGCCCTATGGATCCAGCCAGGTGCTAAGACCCCTGGATCCGTTTACCGTACCCAGATAAACAACTGGGTGAGTATTCTATTTCACCCTTGACCTCTAGCCTCTCACGTTTCTCTTCACGACTTGTTACAGTTTCAGATTCTGGCTTCAGCAAGGCTTCAGTCA
>JAXCGZ010000340.1:0-2500 GCA_037179515.1 Halocaridina rubra
CTCATTGTGTTTCA
Organism: Halocaridina rubra; assembly: GCA_037179515.1. NCBI lineage: Eukaryota > Metazoa > Arthropoda > Malacostraca > Decapoda > Atyidae > Halocaridina > Halocaridina rubra. Next base: position 15 of record JAXCGZ010000340.1, read on the forward strand.
TTTATGGGCCTTTTCTGCTTCATATTATGCTTTGATACATATATATATATATATATATATATATATATATATATATATATATATATATATATATATATATATATATATATATATATATATATATATATATATATATATATATATATATATATATATAGTATGTAATATTTGGAAATGGCTTGAAATTGCTCACTAAATAATGAGTACAGACACTTCTCTACGTACAAAGATCCGTAGATACGAACGATGTGTGTTTATGTACAAGAGAGATGGAAAGGTATTTGTGCTACTGTCTCATAACAGCAACGATGACTTAAAAATAATAATAAATTGTTTGTAATGTTAATTTAATAATTAGAAAAAGGTGAAAGGCGAACTAAATTTACCTTACCTTTTTTGGTCCTTTTTCTTTGCAACAGGTGCTCTCATATTATCCACTTTTGTTAAGTATTCTTTCAATATACTTTCCATATACACTTTTTAAACAAAACTCTACTCACCTTTAATGCTAAGAGTAAAAGGACAGTCTTGACACTATAGAAACCTCTCAGCAAAATTGCCCATAAAAAGATAATTTGTGTCAGGAGCAAAAAAAAACTATAAATTCCCATGGTATTAGAGACAATAATATACTGTAGAGCTAAAGAGAATCAGAATAAATATTTTGATAAACAGAATAGCCTCACCGTATTCCCTGCGTGTCGTAAAAGGCGACTAAAAGTGGACGGGGCGGGGGGACTAGGAATACCCCCCTTGTATCAACCTCCTGCGAGACGTCAATGAAGAAGTGGAGTAGAGGGGAGAATAACTTCTCCCCAAACTGTTTTTCTTTCTTGATGTCGGCTACCCCCCAATTTAAGGGGGAAACAGCCAAGGTATATACATACATACAATATATATATATATATATATATATATATATATATATATATATATATATATATATATATATATATATATATATATATATATATATATATATATATATATATGAATCTTTTTTTTTTACCCCGACCGGGACTCGAACCTAGGACTTATGATTACTAAGTCAAGGCGCTACCACTACACCACAGAAGGTTAAAAGGATTCCAACCTTATAGCTTATATCTGCTATACTTAGGAATGAACGCATTCTAACTGAATGCCACTATATTCATATTACAGATTCCCCAACCTCACTCGTGGCTTCATTTTAGCATTTAATTCAATTCCCAATCTCATTCGGCCCATGAAATACAAATAAGCACATTACATATGTAAAGACATGAATCATTTTTTACCCCGACCGGGACTCGAACCTAGGACTTATGATTACTAAGTCAAGGCGCTACCACTACTCCACAGAAGGTTAAAAGGAATCCAATCTTATAGCTTATATCTGCTATACTTAGGAATGAACGCATTCTAACTGAATGCCACTATGTTCATATTACAGATTCCCCAACCTCACTCGTGGCTTCATTTTAGCATTTAATTCAATTCCCAATCTCATTCGGGCCATGAAATACAAATAAGCACATTACATATGTGAAAACATGAATCATTTTTTACCCCGACCGGGACTCGAACCTAGGACTTATGATTACTAAGTCAAGGCGCTACCACTACACCACAGAAGGTTAAAAGGAATCCAACCTTATAGCTTATATCTGCTATACTTAGAAATGAACGCATTCTAACTGAATGCCACTATGTTCATATTACAGATTCCCCAACCTCACTCGTGGCTTCATTTTAGCATTTAATTCAATTCCCAATCTCATTCGGGCCATGAAATACAAATAAGCACATTACATATGTGAAAACATGAATCATTTTTTACCCCGACCGGGACTCGAACCTAGGACTTATGATTACTAAGTCAAGGCGCTACCACTACACCACAGAAGGTTAAAAGGAATCCAACCTTATAGCTTATATCTGCAATACTTAGAAATGAACGCATTCTAACTGAATGCCACTATGTTCATATTACAGATTCCCCAACCTCACTCGTGGCTTCATTTTAGCATTTAATTCAATTCCCAATCTCATTCGGTCCATGAAATACAAATAAGCACATTACATATGTGAAAACATGAATCATTTTTTACCCCGACAAGGACTTGAACCTAGGACTTATGATTACTAAGTCAAGGCGCTACCACTACACCACAGAAGGATAAAAGGAAGCTAACCTTATAGCTTATATCTGCTATACTTAGGAATGAACGCATTCTAACTGATTGCCACTATGTTCATATTACAGATTCCCCAACCTCACTCGTGGCTTCATTTTAGCATTTAATTCAATTCCCAATCTCATTCGTTCCATGAAATACAAATAAGCACATTACATATGTGAAAACATGAATCATTTTTTACCCCGACCGGGACTCGAACCTAGGACTTATGATTACTAAGTCAAGGCGCTACCACTACTCCACAGAAGGTTAAAAGGAATCCAATCTTATAGCTTATATCTGCTATACTTAGGAATGAACGCA
>JAXCGZ010000340.1:12500-30000 GCA_037179515.1 Halocaridina rubra
AGAGAGGGGTAAGGACTGAGGAACAGGTGCGCTGGAATCGTTGATAGAAGAGTTGGTAGAAAAATGAGAGCCAAAGAGAGTGGCTTTGCCAGAAGGAGAGCAAGCTATAGAACCATCAGAACAAATGAGAGGGGGAAAGCTTTAGTTATATATATATATATATATATATATATATATATATATATATATATATATATATATATATATATATATTTATATGTATGTATGTATCTATGTATGTATGTATGTATGTATGTATGTATGTATGTATGTATGTATGTATGTATGTATGTATGTATGTATGTATGTATGTATGTATGTATGTATCTATGTATGTATGTATGTATGTATGTATGTATGTATGTATGTATGTATGTATGTATGTATGTATGTATGTATGTATGTATGTATGCATGCATGCATGTATATATATATATATATATATATATATATATATATATATATATATATATATATATATATATATATATATATATATATATATATAAATATATATATATATATATATATATATATATATATATATATATATATATATATATATATATATATATATATATATATATATATCTATATATATATATATATATATATATATATATATATATATATATATATATATATATATATATATATATATATATATATATATATATCTATATATATATATATATATATATATATATATATATATATATATATATATATATATATATATATATATATATATATATATATATATATATATATATATATATATATATATGTGTGTGTGTGTGTGTGTGTGTGTGTGTGTGTGTGTGTGTGTGTGTGTGTGTGTGTGTGTAATTACCTAATTGCCTAATTGTAATTATCTAATTGTACTTACAAGAAAGAGCCCCAAGCTCGTAGCTTCTGTCTCATGGTCGGTTCCATTTTCTACTTAGTGATATTTATCATGCTTTTCCTTAAAACTATGGATTGAGTTAGCATTAACTGCATCCTCGCTTAGCGAATTCCAATTATCAACTACTTTTAAACTAAAAAAAATTACTTCCTTACATCCTGCAAAGAAGTTTTCTAACGAAGCTTCAAACTATGACCTCAAGTTCTAGTGCCAGCCATAGCAAAATATTTATCCCTATCCACTCTATCATAAGCATGAAAGAATTTAAAGACTTTCACCATATCACCCCTCAATCTTCTAGCTTCGAGTGATGGTAAGTCTAGTTCCCTCAGCCTCTCATCATAACTGAGATTGCGTATTTCTGGCACCAGTTTCGTGTCATGTCTTTGAACTTTTTCCAGCTTAACTAAGTGTTTTTTCAAGTGTGGATTCCAAAAGGGGGCTGCATATTCAAGTTTTGGCCTCACATAGGTTACATAAATATTTCTGAACATTTCCTTGTACATGTGCATGAAGGCTACCCTTACCTTTGCTAAGAAAGCATATGCTGCCCTTACTATGCCATTTATATGCATTTCTGGAGACAAATCAGCCAGTATATTTACTCCTATATCTCTCTCATTCTCTGTCTCTTGAAGTTGTACTCCTGCCACTGAGTAATCAAGCTTGGGCCTTCTTGCACTTGTACCCATTCCCATTACCTTACATTTTGAAGTACTGAATATCATTAGCCACTTTTCTGACCACTCATGCAGACTATTTATATCTTCCTGAAGTTTTCTACCATTGTTCTCGTCTCTTACTTTCTTCACAATCTTTGCACCCTTTGCTAAAATATTAATGAATGTATTTAAAGACTCTGGTATGTCATTTACATATACAAGGAACAAAAGTGGCCCTAAAACTGAACTCTGTGGTACTCCACTACTAACCCTTCTCCATTCAGACACTGGCTGTCTTACTCTAACCCTCTGTTCCCTTCCTTCTAGGTATGTTTTTATCCATTTCAAGACATTTCCACCTATTCTAGCCATTGCTTGCAGCATCTTAATAAATCTCCAGTGTGGGACAGTGTCAAATGTTTTCTGAATGTAGGAATATGCAATCTGTCCAGCCCTCTATTTCCTGTAAGATTCGGCTTACTTCATCATTAAATTCTAATAAGTTTGTTACTGTTGATCTACCTTCTCAGAAGCCATGTTGTCTCACTGAAAAAAGTTGAAGGATTCCAAGTGAAGACAGATAGTTTCCTTAGTAGTTTCTCCATAACTTTGCAAACTATGTTGGTCAAGGAAACAGGTCTATAATTTAGAGCTGTATCCCTCCTTCCCTTTTTGAAGATAAGTATCATGTTCGCTTCTTTCCAGTATCTTGGAATTTCCCCTGACTCCAGGTACTTTTTAAATATGATACTTAGTGCCACTGATATTGAGTTTGCGCATTTTTAAGTACATGAGGGGATATATCATCAGGACCTGTAGCTTTATGGACATCTAACTCCATCAACGCTTTGCATACTTCTATGGCTGAAAGGATAATGATCTCAAATACTGGCTCATGAGCTTCTATATCTGCAATCTGAGGGGGTGGGGTATTTTCTGCTGCAAATACTGACTGAAACTCCTTGTTCAATTATTTGCAGATCTCTTCATCACTCCAGTGATGCTTCCATCCGCTCTCTTATGCTTTAAACCCTGTTCTTTTACCTTCAGTTTTCCTCTGATAATGCTGTGTAAAAACTTGGGATTTTCTTTAGCCTTCCTGGTGATGTCCCTCTCATAGTCTCTCTCTGCCTCTCTTCTTTTACTTACGTAATCATTTCTTGCTCTTTTATAGGTCTGCCAGGCAATTATGTTTTGTCTCATCCTATACCTTTTCATGCATTTGTCTCTCCACTCCTTAGCTCTTTTACACTCATTATCGAACCATTTTTCTCTGTCATGAATTACACCTACTTTGGTGACAGGTATGCACCAGTGTACTATCTTCCCAAATTTCTCACAAAAGATGTCGAACACTTTTTGTACAGATTTGTTGAAAAAATAAGGTCCTTCTATCAATAACTGCAAAAAGCTCATTTATTTTGATGCAATCTCCTTTCGGAAGGTTCCTCCTCGTGTCCTCAGTGTCTCTACTTTTAGGCAAAACATTTTCATTGTTATACTCCATTAACAACACATAGTGGTCGCTCTTTCCAATTGGTGGTTCATACTCTATTTTTTCAATATCCAACACATTATATATATGTCAATGCTAGATCAAGTAGTGATGGCTCATCCCCATCCCTGGCCCTCTTTGGTTCCAGTAAATGTTGGTGTAGGAAATTCCCTTTTACGTAATCTAGGAATCGTACCCCGAATGAATCATCATCATTGTGTGGGTCAAGATTTATCCAATCTATCTTTTTATGATTAAAATCTCCAATAATCAAACTCCTATATTTTCTCTCCTGTGCCATGTTAACAACTGAGTTTATGCCCTCAGTAGTACCTATATGACTTTCATCATAAACTTCTAGCCTGTGCTGGTTCCTTGGTGGGTTAGATACAACAGTTATTATAATGCTTTATGACCCCGTATATATGTGAACAACAAGAAATTCCTTGAACTCACTTTCTCTAGCAAAGTTTATTTCTTCAGCCTGAACCCTTTTACTTATGAGCAGTGCTATCCCTCCACCAGTCCTCTCAGATCTTTCAACCCTTAATATTCTGAAGTCCTTAGGAAAAACTTTGACACTGTTTATGTCCTCACTCAACTTAGTCTCTGTAACTGCTACTATATCTGCCTTACTGTTGTGAATACTATCTTTTAATTTTACTGCCTTACCAGCTAATCCATCGGCATTTGTATATAACAATTTTAATGAGGCCCAATCCCCTGATCTTCTGTCTCTCTCTTCTTTAGCTCTCCTTTTTCTGGAAGATATATGAAATGAAAATTTTTCTTCTCTTCTTTATTTCTTTCCTCATTTAACCTTCTAGCCTCTTGCAGTAGGATTTTGCTCCTTTCCATTTCGTCTTGTGTTCTGTATCATCAAATAAACACTTCTTTGAATTCTTGAGGGTTTTTTAGACTTTTTTCCCATCAATATTTCTCTATATGTGTCCCCTCTCTCAAAGGTCACTTTTGTTGGTTTCTGCTTTCCCTCCCTAGAATATTTACCTAGTTGGTGAATGTTTACAATATCCTCAGGACCACAAGCTACTCCAAGATTTCTTATCAGGTCTACAACCCTAGCTTTATTTTCTTCAAGTCTCCCCTTCCATATTGGCTCCTGGGATTCGTTTATGCCTGAAATTACCACTGCCTTCTCTTTATCAAGTGACTGTTTAATCAGTCGATTTGCTCTTTCCATCACAACGTCTTTCATTTTTTCTATTACTGTTACTTTATAGTCAAGTATTTGTATGTTTTCCAGTGCCACCACCTTCACAGTCTCTTTTACTGCCACATTCCCCTTTAGTGCATCAGCAAAAGAAGTTTTCATGGCATCATGTTTTGTATTCAGCTCCTGAAACTCTTTTCTAAACTGTTCTATGTTTTCCTTAATCTAGACATTCCAAGCTGCAGTCTCGTCTCTCTCAGAAGAGAGCAGTGAACTAACATTTAATTCATTCAGATTGTCATTCAGCTGTTTGTTATCTTTTTGGTGAGAAATTCTGGTGTCTAGTTGACTATTTCCCCTTCCAGCTTCTTTATTTGTTTTTCTAGCTCTTCTCTCTCTTGCCCTTGTGCATTATTTGCTTCCTCCAAACATCTTATTTCCTCTCTGAGTGTTTCATTCTCTTTCCTTTCTCTATCCATATTCCGAATTATACCACCAAGGTTTATAACCATTGTTTCTAATTCTTTGACTTTCTGTTTTAATCTCCCAACAGCCACTCCTCCTCCTACTACATCCCCGGAGATCCTCTACCACCCCTCCCCCGACTACTGGGTGGGTGGGGGGGTTTGGGACAGAGATGGCCTCATTTTTATGTTTTCCCTTTCACAGAATATAGAGAGAAGAAAAATAAAGAGAGAGAGAAAAGCTTCTATTTAAGCTTCTCACAGAATTTCTATATCTGCATAAAAGTACTATTTAGTCATTCAATTCATCTCTTTTCTGGTAATACACATCCTAACTTAAAATTTGACTTTGGTAATTTGAGGGAAAAAATACAAAACAAAAGTCACTTGAAGGAAAATATGAATTTGTATATATATATATATATATATATATATATATATATATATATATATATATATATATATATATATATATATATATATATATATATATATATATATATATATATATATATATATATATATATATATATATATATATATATATATATATATATATATATATATATATATATATATATATATATATATATATATATATATATATATATATATATATATATATATATATATATATATATATATATATATATATATATATATATATATATATATATATATATATATATATATATTCATATATGTGTGTATATATATATATATATATATATATATATATATATATATATATATATATATATATATATATATATATATATATATATATATATATATATATATATATATATATATATATATATATATATATATATATATATATATATATATATATATATATATATATATATATATATATATATATATATATATATATATATATATATATATATATATATATATATATATACATATATATATATATACTATATATATATATATATATATATATATATATATATATATATATATATATATATATATATATATATATATATATATATATATATATATATATATATATATATATTTATAATAGTTGAGCATCAGAGAGGAATTTTGAGTTTTGAAGACAACTTGTTTCAGAAATCAACTTTGAAGCCTTGCATCGAGAGATTCCACTCCCATGACTTATAAATATTAATTGTTGACATCTGAAAGCAAATTCAGTGTAAATAAGTACCTATAATAATAAGACAGAAGATGTACCAGCATCCCAGAAATATTCTCTTGTATAAACCCCCATCATCCCGTAGGCGACTTCCTTGGAGAAGCAGAGTTCGGAAAAAGTTGAAGATGTATATCTGGAGACTTTCATCGTCCATGTTCTCAGTCTCTCTGTAACTTCCCGAGAAAGAGGAACACGCTTTAAGGATTGGTCCAACGATTAAAGTTGTGATTATTAGGCCCATCCATGCCTGAAATCGAAGTATGAAGTTAAATTATCCATTCTGCGTTTCATAAAATCACGATACTCATAGTAATAATAATTATTATTTTAAAGACAATGATATTATTTACCGTATTTATGTCACAATTATTCCCCATTCAAATGGAGATGGACACACAAATCTATGTACATAGCAGGATGCCCCTCATAACACCCAACAGTGGTATGGAACCTTTACTAATTAGGCTTTTGGCTTCTCGACTCGCATGCTCAACAGCAGAGCTTTGCGCATTACACCTCAAAATTTTACCCTGAGAGTTTTGAATGTGAAGACTCTGAGATCAGAGTTTCTACCACTGAGAATGAGAGACAACTGTATATAGGGTTCTAACTCAAAACTTTAAAATAGCCATAAAAAAACTTAAAATTTTTGAATAGCAATCAAAGTGAAATTTCAAATCCAGTCCAGCTTATTGATGATCCTTCTCTTACTCCTAATCTGGATTCTCTCTCTTCGCCGTAAGGTATCTTCCCTTTCTCTTTACTATCGCTACTAATTCCATCGCTGCTCTGATGAGTTGGCTAGTTGCATCCCTCCCCCACTGCCGAGGCCGCGTAACACTCACCAAGCAGCCTCATCTCACAGGTACTGTGTGGAGATTTGTAGGTCACGGATTGGTCGGTGCAGCGACTGCTTCTTCCCTTCCACCTCCAGACTCTGGAACTCTCTTCCTCCTTCTGTCTTTCCTAATTCTTATGACCTATCATCCTTCAAAAAGCAGATCTATCGTCTTCTCAAGGCCTAGTCCTCCATATCTGTAGGTCTTCTGTAATTTGACTGTTTTTTCTGTCTGCCACTTTCCTTTGTGTGACATTACCTCATCTCTGCCTTGTCCTTAACCTTTTCTTTCCCTTCGTTTTGGTATTTTCTCGTGCCCGAGCCTTTATTGATGAGGGCAGTTTTTGCCTGTCCCGGTGTCACACTCATAAAAAAAATGTGCATATTGATACTTATTGGAATACAGAGAACAGTCGTGAGTGTAATAATGCAGTGAGATTGATTATTTATCTACTATTAAAATATCTTTGTAGTGAGGGAAGTCATAGACGTGTAGATTATTTTATTGTAGTGTGTGTGAATAAGAGACATCTATCTCATTCGTTATCTTATTTTCCATAAACAGAGAGTGACTCCTCAACTTGTAGAGAGAGATTTATCATCAGAATTTAGCTTCCGAATGCCCTGATTGTTGCAGAAGGACACTGAAAGAAGTATCCTTGACAATGGGATAAGAAAGAATCTCACAACAGTATTTTTTGCATATGATATAAAACAGTTAAAAGCGACAGGGATTAATAACCTCTCAATACCTTATTGAGTCATTTTCTTGAAAACAAGTAAAAATGAGGTGGGTAGTCGGGTAAGCAAATTCTAGTTAAACAGATTCTTTTTTCATTGCTATAGCCACCTGCTAATTTCAAAGGGCTTATAGTCTTAAATCAGAGTATTCTTTTACAGTCGCTGTACTTTCTCTTTTTCAATTTCTACGATGTATGAGCTCTACTTTCCATTACTAAATACTTTATTTTGTACAATATTAGTAGTTTTATGCTCTCACAACAAGACATATTCATCTCCATGAATTTTCATCTTCTGAAAGTGAATATGACCTTAGAAATATCAGGAAAGGTACTGTGAATATATAAGCGAACATGCATATGTATGAGTAAACATGTTTACAGACAGACAGACATTAATTCACTGTATTACGTATATTATTTCCTTACGTCTTATGTTCCATTACTGTCATATATATATATATATATATATATATATATATATATATATATATATATATATATATATATATATATATATATATATATATATATATATATATATATATATATATATATATATATATATATATATATATATATATATATATATATATATATATATATATATATATATATATATATATATATATATATATATATATATATATATATATATATATATATATATATATATATATATATATATATATATATATATATATATATATATATATATATATATATATATATATATATATATATATATATATATATATATATATATATATATATATATATATATATATATATATATATATATATATATATATATATATATATATATATATATATATATATATATATATATATATATATATATATATATATATATATATATATATATATATATATATATATATATATATATATATATATATATATATATATATATATATATATATATATATATATATATATATATATATATATATATATATATATATATATATATATATATATATATATATATATATATATATATATATATATATATATATATATATATATATATATATATATATATATATATATATATATATATATATATATATATATATATATATATATATATATATATATATATATATATATATATATATATATATATATATATATATATATATATATATATATATATATATATATATATATATATATATATATATATATATATATATATATATATATATATATATATATATATATATATATATATATATATATATATATATATATATATATATATATATATATATATATATATATATATATATATATATATATATATATATATATATATATATATATATATATATATATATATATATATATATATATATATATATATATATATATATATATATATATATATATATATATATATATATATATATATATATATATATATATATATATACCTTGGCTGTTTCCCCCTTTAATTAGGGGGTGGCCAACATAAAAAAAAGAAAACAATAAGGGGATTACTTTGCTCTATGGGCAATGACTAGGGAGCTAGCGACCATTCAAATGGCACTGCCGGAGTGCCACAGCCCATCCTCCCGGCTCTTCCACAACCTGTGTCGCTTCACAACTGCCAACTCCCCTACTGCCCCTACCACAGGGCTACTCCTGTAAGATGCAGCCCCGTGGTAACAGCAGATGCCCATCAGAGCTGCGTCACAATTGCTCGCCACTCATTCCTATTCCTAGCACACTTACTTGCTTCCCTCACATCCATCCTCCTATCATTCAGGGCTCTCCTTACTCCATCCATCCACCCAAACATAGGCCTCCCTTTAGCATTTCTCCCATTAACCCTTGCTTTCATTACCTTTTTCAGCAGTCTTCCATCATCCATCCTTTCCACATGGCCAAACCATCTCAGAACACTCATATATACTCTGCCTGCAACTTCTCTTCTCACACCCGTTCTTGCTCACACCACTTCATTCCTAACCCTATCCAACGGAGATACACTATTCGTACTCCTCAGGCATTTCATCTCAAACACATTTAGTTTCCGTCTCTCACTTACTTTCATACCCCATAACTCTGATCCATACATCACAGTTGGCACAACCACTTTCTCATACAAAACTTTCTTAACATTCATTTCCAACCCCCTATTCTTTATCACTCTTTTCAATGCACCCAACACTTTACATCCTTCATTCACTCTATGACACACATATGCTTCCACTCCACCATTTGCAGCTGTAACGGAGCCTAATTACTTAAACTGATCAACTTCCTCAAGTGCCTCTCCATTCAACATAACATTCAATCCAGCACCATCCTCATTTCTTCTACACCTCATAACCTTACTCTTTCCCACATTCACTCGCAACTTCCTTCTCTCACACATCATTCCAAATTCTGACACTAACTGACACAGCTTCTCTGAATCTGCCACCACCACAGAATCATCTGCAAACAGCATCAGTTTCAGCTCCCACTCGTTATCATCCCTATCTACCATTCTCAAACCTCGACCACGCACTCGCTCATTCACCTCTCTTACGACTCCATCAATATATAAATTGAACAGCTGTGGTGACATCACACATTCCAGTCTCAGTCCCTCACTCACTGGAAACCACTCACTCACTTCATTCCATACCCTAACACAAGCTCTACTGCCCTCATACAAACTCTTCACTGCATTAATTCCATATAATCTCAAAACATTCTACATTGCTTCTCTATCACCTCTATCATACTCTTTCTCCAGATCCAAACATGTAAAATACATATCTTTACCCTTTGCTAAATATTTCTCACATAGCTGCCTAACTGTAAAAATCTGATCTATACAACCTCTACCTCTCCTAAAACCACTCTGCACTTCCGCGATCACATATTCTGTCTTATCCCTAATCCTATTAACCAGTATCCTATCATACACTTTTCCTACCACACAACAAACTTATACCCCTAAAATTACTCCATTCATACACATCTCCCTTACCTTTGTATAGGGGCACTATACAAGCAATTACCCATTCCACTGGCACCATTGACAATATAAAGCATATATTAAACACTCTCACTAACTATTCCAATGCAGTCACACCCCCTTCTTTCAACATCTCCACTCTCACACCATCCATTCCAGGTGCTTTACCTGCTTTTGCTTCATACAATGCCCTTTTCACCTCCTCTCTTGTAAACTCTCTCATTTTCATCTCCCATTACTAGCACTTGAACACCCCCACTGCCACAATAGCTGCCTCTCTATCTTCCTCAACATTCAGCAAGCACTCAAAATATTCTGCCCATCTTTTCCTTGCATCGTTCCCTCTTAACATCCCTCCATTCACATCCTTCACTGTCTCTTCCATCCTCGATCCACCCTTCCTTACTCTCTTCACTTCTTTCCAAAACTTCTTTTTATTCTCCTCGTATGACCTACTAAAATCCTGTCCCCACCTAACATTTGCCAACCTCTTCTCTTCCTCTACCTTCCGCTTGGTTTCCACATTTTTCTCCCTATATCTTTCATACTTCTCCCTACTTTTACACTGCAGCCATTCCTCAGAAGCCCTCTTTTTCTTTTCCACCTTTATTTTCACCCCTTCATTCCATCACTCGCTGCCCCTCCTCATGCCACCTCCAACAAACCTCTTTCCACACATCACTTGCATATCCCACCAAACATTCTTTCATCAAACCCCATTCCTCCTCTAACTCCCCAACTTCTCTTTCTTTCACCCTGTCATATGCCACTTTCAACCTGTCCTGATATTCCTGTCTCTTCTCTGGCTTTTTCAACTCTTCCACCTGCGCCATTTCTCTTCTACATCCCCCCACTCTTTTGCTACTACCACTTTTGCTTCAACCAAATAATGATCACATCCCAGCAGCCACACCCCTAAATGCATGCGCATCTTTCACTCTACCAATCATGCTCTTTGCTACCAACACATAATCCATCAATTTTCTTTCTTTCACCCTTCCATTTGCCACCCTAATCCATGTATACTTATTTATTAACTTCTTCTTGAAAAACTATTACCTATCACCAATTCTTGCTCCACACACATATCTAACAGTCTCTCGCCACTCTCATTCCCACCTGGTACCCCATACTTTCCTACAACACCTTCTACCTCTCTATCACCCGCTCTGGCATTCAATTCAAGTCCCCCAACATAACTACATACTTCCTTCTCCTCAGACCATCCACACACCTAGTTAACTCATTCCAGAATTCATCCCGCTCTTCCTCACTTCTCTCACATCCTGGCCCATATGCACTAACAAAAGCACAACATTCCCTACCTATCCTAGCCCTCACCCACATCAGCCTAGATGGCATTTCTTTCCAATCCAATACCTTATTTACCATCCATTCACTCAGCAATAATGTCACACCTTCTCTCGCTCTCCCCCTTTCAACCCCAGACACCCTACCTGTCACATCACCAAATGCCACTTTTCCTTTTCCTTTCATCTTCGTCTCACACAATGCCAATACATCCATCCTCCTCCTACCAAACATATATCCAATCTCACATCTTTTGCTCTCTATCGTACTACAACCACGCACTTTTAGACACCCCAAAACTAGAGTTTGGGGAGAAGTTATTCCCCCCTCTACTCCCCTCCTTCTTTGACGTTTCGCAGGAGGTTAATACAAGGGGGGATTCCTAGTTCCCTCGCCCCGTCCACTTTTGGTTGCCTCTTACGACACGCAGGGAATACGTTGGGGCTATTCTTTGATGCTGTGCCTGCCACATATATATATATATATATATATATATATATATATATATATATATATATATATATATATATATATATATATATATATATATATATATATATATATGAATCATTTTTTACCCCGACCGGGACTCGAACCTAGGACTTATGATTACTAAGTCAAGGCGGTACCACTACACCACAGAAGGTTAAAAGGAATCCAACCTTATAGCTTATATCTGCTATACTTAGGAATGAACGCATTCTAACTGAATGCCACTATGTTCATATTACAGATTGCCCCCCCCCCCAAAAAAAAAAAAGATTCATGTTTTCACATATATAATGTGTTATTTGGTTATTTCATGGCCCGAATGAGATTGGGAATTGAATTAAATGCTAAAATGAAGCCACGAGTGAGGTTGGGGAATCTGTAATATGAACATAGTGGCATTCAGTTAGAATGCGTTCATTCCTAAGTATAGCAGATATAAGCTATAAGGTTGGATTCCTTTTAACCTTCTGTGGTGTAGTGGTAGCGCCTTGACTTAGTAATCATAAGTCCTAGGTTCGAGTTCCGGTCGGGGTAAAAAATGATTCATGTTTTCACATATATAATGTGTTATTTGGTTATTTCATGGCCCGAATGAGATTGGGAATTGAATTAAATGCTAAAATGAAGCCACGAGTGAGGTTGGGGAATCTGTAATATGAACATAGTGGCATTCAGTTAGAATGCGTTCATTCCTAAGTATAGCAGATATAAGCTATAAGGTTGGATTCCTTTTAACCTTCTGTGGTGTAGTGGTAGCGCCTTGACTTAGTAATCATAAGTCCTAGGTTCGAGTCCCGGTCGGGGTAAAAAATGATTCATGTTTTCACATATATAATGTGTTATTTGGTCATATATATACATATATATATATATATATATATATATATATATATATATATATATATATATATATATATATATATATATATATGTGCATATATATGTATATATATATATGTGCATATATGTATATATATATATATATATATATATATATATATATATATATATATATATATATATATATATATATATATATATATATATATATATATATATATATATATATATATATATATATATATATATATATATATATAATATATATATATATATATATATATATATATATATATATATATATATATATATATATATATATATATATATATATATATATATATATATATATATAGTAATGAAGCCCAACAGTGAAACAAATATTATAAAACAATGCTATATTTCGGATACTAACTGGATCCCTTCTCAAGCACAACTGAGAAAAAATAACAAAGATCGAGGAAACATAAACAAAATGACTCATGAGACCTGAAGGATTAAAAATTATGATGATAATAGGACAGGCCTAATCCAAACGAATTATCCTCAATTAAAGAAGCTGCCAAGATCATTAAATCATTAACAAAGGAAAATGTTAATCCTTAAAATGATAATAGAACTGAAAGAAGATAACCCCCCAAAAATTTTATAATTAAAAAAAAAATTAATAAATATGCACATAAAGATAAATACACATATAACAACATCTGTACAAACATCCCCATATACAAGAGCAGACATAATGATATCCATATATAATTACTAATACAATCAAAATACGCAATTACGACTACAATCTGGTTGGGGGTTTATCTTGAGGGATAAGTTCATTGAGGCAGCGCTTCAGGAGGGCTTTATCAATTATGTCAGGGGTCCATTGCCCCTAGATAGATTGAAATTGTCCTTCATTTCAATGAGGGAAGATTCCACAATTTTCCGTTTGAATTGACAAGTACTTTTAAATAGCATAGTGGCGCCACTATGCTATTTAAAAGTACTTGTCAATTCAAACGGAAAATTGTGGAATCTTCCCTCATTGAAATGAAGGACAATTTCAGTCTATCTAGGGAGCAATGGCCCCCTGACATAATTGATAAAGCCCTCCTGAAGCACTGCCTCAACGACGTTATCCCTCAAGATAAACCCCCAACCAGATTGTAGTCGTTATTGTGTATATTGATTGTATTAGTATTTATATATGGATATCATTATGTCTGCTCTTGTATATGGGGATGTTTGTACACATTTTGTCATATGTGTATTTATCTTTATGTGCATATTTATTAAGACATATTTTTTTCAATTATAAAATTTTTGGGGGGTTATCTTCTTTCAGATCTATTATCATTTTAAGGTTAACATTATCCTTTGTTAATGATTTAATTATCTTGGCAGCTTGACCATACTTAGTACAATGGAGAGTGGTGGTGTTCTTTGTGCTGGTGGTGTTAGTGGTAGTGGTGTTGGTGGTGGTGTCGTTGTTGGTGCTGTTTGTGGCTGTGCTGGGGATTTGTCCTCGTCTGACGCAAGCAAACTCATTTTTAATTTAAGAAATGAGTTGGCCGCAGTCAGGCAGGAGGTCAGATCCTTAGCTGAGGAGAACAGGGATCTGAGAGGTAAAGTAGAGGTGTTAACCAGGAAGGGTCGATTGAATAATGAAGACGACTGGAAAGTTGTGAATAAGGGTTCAACGAAAATGGTTCTTAAGAAAAATGATACTTTTAGACTACAGGTTGCTAATTCATTTAGGTCACTTAGAGATGAATGTGACAGTGGCGGCAGCAATTCTTCAGGAACCATAGAGTCAGATAGGTGTACTAGCGATCGTAAAAATGGAAGTGGGAAAAGCTCTCAGGTCAAGAGCCTAGGTAAGTCTCCCAAGGTCGGAGTAACCCATCCTCCGGATAAGTCTCGTTCTTTGGTAATTGTAGGGGATTCACTATGCAGATATGTAGACAGGAAACTCAGGCATAGAGTTAGAGGAAAATATTTTTTCCCTGGAGCAGGTATGAAGAAGGTGGGTGAGTCAATAAATAGCTGGATTGAGAAAAAAGATGTTGTTTGTTTGATAGCTGGGGGAAATGACGTGCAGGATGGTAGAAGTGAAGAGCTGATTAGGTTGTATAGACAAGCCCTGGATAAGATTAGGAAAAGGGGTGCAGTTCCTGTGATGTGTGGTATTCTCCCTAGGCTTAGCCAAAGTTCAGAGTGGTGGTCTCGAGCTATAGGAGTAAATGCTAGGATGAAAGCCTTCTGTCGGGAGAATAAAATAGGTTTTATAGACGGGTGGGATCACTTCACTAGTCGTAAGCATATGTATGCAAGGGATGGAGTGCATCTTTCTAATTCAGGTGTCTCGGTATTGGCGGGTATGATAGACAGAGAGGTAGGGGGGTTTTGTTAGACACAAATAATGAAATGATTAATACTTGTGCAGAGAAATTAGTCAGTAAGGGTTCAGTAAATAGTGGGTCAAATAACTGGGAGTCTAAGGATAAGAACCATTTGTTACATAGAACAAATATTAACAAAAAGCATAGCCACAAGAAGGGTGAAGCTAGAGAAAGTTTAAAAGTATATTATACAAATAGCCGTAGTTTAGGTAACAAGATAGAAGAACTGGGAGCCATAGTATGTAATGAGAGACCGGATATAATATGCATTAGTGAAAGTTGGATTAATTTAGAAAGCAAACACCTAAAAGCTGAGTACATAATTACAGGATATAAACTTTATAATGCTGATCGTAGTGCAGATAAAAGAGGGGGAGGGGTAATTATGTATATTAAAGATAGCCTCAGAAGCTGCATTAAGGCTGGAATTAAGACAAATCTAAATTCAGAAACCTTATGGGTTGAAATTAAAAATAATATAGAAAGTCTAGTTGTAGGAGTAGTCTACAGACCACCTGATCTAGATAATATAGAGTCGCAAGTTATATACGATGAAATTTCTAAAGTGAGCAGGTCAAACAGAGTTTGCATTGTAGGCGATTTTAATTTTAGACATATTAACTGGGAAACCATAACACGTGATAGTAGCTCTAAGGAGTTTTTGGAAGTAGTAGAAGACAATTTCCTTTCTCAGCATGTACATGAAGCAACACGGGGGGTGAATACACTAGATTTAGTTCTTAGTAATAGAGAGAATATGGTTACAAATTTAGAAGTTGGTGAAAAATTGGGCAACAGTGACCATGATTCCATTAGATTTAACATAATTTTCAAGGAAACTATAAAGGAAAATAAGAATATTGTTCCAAACTTTAGAGCAGGAGATTTTGAGGGCTTAAAAACTAAATTATCTAATGAGGTATGGGAAGGGATTTCTGGGGTACAGATGTGGGTAGTTAATCCAGCAGGTCAGGTCGCAGGTAGCGGATTACCCCGAAATTTGAGTACCACATGCCAAGGATTATCACAAGATAAGATCAATACATTAAATTCTCTCACAGGAAAGAACAGCAGCCCGTCAGTTAATATAAATTTGGATGAGGAATATAACAATTTTGTCATGACTCTTAAGAATAGTCAGAGAGACTATATTCCCATGAAACATTGCAGATCAAGAAAAAATGACCCTAAATGGATGAACAATAGAATAAAGAATCTTATAGGTATTAAAAGAGGAATATACAGGAAACTAAAAAGAGGTGAAGAGCATGTGAGGCAGCAATATATACAGTTAAACAGGGAAGTTAAAAAGATAGTTAGAGAGTCGAAAAGAAAATACGAAGTTCGAATAGCAGGAGAAGCTAAAGAAAATCCTAAAGGGTTTTATCAACATTATCAAACAAAATTTAAGGAAAAAGTCGGACCAATTGAAGTAGCCAATGGCCATATCACAGATGACGATAAAGTGATGTGTACATGTTTAAATGATTATTTCTTATCTGTATTTACAAATGAAAACTTGGAAAATATTCCGGAAGTAGAATCCATTTACAGAGACAGTCCCGATAATATACTTAGTTCAATAAATATTACGAGAGAGGAGGTAATAAAAGAAATAGATAAATTAAAGGCTCATAAATCTCTGGGACCTGATGGAATATATGCTAGAATATTAAAGGAATGCAAGGAAGAGCTTAGTTGTCCTCTAACTGCATTATTTAATAATTCAATAAAATTAGGATTGGTACCCATGGAGTGGAAATTGGCAGATGTGGTACCAATATTTAAAAAAGGAGAACGTGTTAAAATGAATAATTATAGGCCGGTAAGTTTAACGTCAACAGTGGGTAAGATTCTAGAATCCATAATTGCAAATAAAATAAGGGCACATCTAGAATTACACAGACTGATAAAACTTTCACAACACGGGTTTCTTAAGGGTTTTTCGTGCCTTACAAACTTACTGTCTTTTTATTCAGAAGTTTACGAGGCAGTAGATT
>JAXCGZ010000340.1:35000-42500 GCA_037179515.1 Halocaridina rubra
AGCTACTTCGGATTCCTAGGGTCAGTCTCCAGCCTCTACCTTCTACTACTATCATTCACTGCCGACGGATCTCAGATGTCTTCTGACTTGGGATGGTTTTCAGGCTACCCTGAAGCTTGGTAACAAGTCCTGCGTAGTCAAAATCCAGGTACACGAGGGTATTCAGATATCCCTCCTTTCATCTGGCCACTGTCAGAAGTTGGACACAATCTCGACTGACTTCTCCAAGCCCATCTTTGCTGATACACACCTCAACAGATGTGCTGAACTGCCCTTTCCGGCTATGATATCACTCTCTGCTGCATGGAATTTCTTTCTCCGCGAGTTTGGAGATGTCTTAGTATCAAAGGCAGACTTCCAGGCTGCTCCACTCAAGAAGATGATTGGTTGCCCCATGAAGATTCACCTGAAAGATGACTCCATTCTCTTCACCATTCACACACCTTGGTCAATCCCCTTTTCCTTTCAGAGTCAATTGAAGGAATAGCTCTACTCAAGAGTTTACCAAGACATTATCGAGCCTGCTGGTGATCAGCCCTCTAAGTCTAATGGTGTCCAGATCACAGTGGACTTGACGAAGTTGAACAGTCAAGTGTCCTGCCCCACACAACCCTCTCCTATGCTGTTCTCCGATGTCTGTAGCATCACACCATCTGCCAAGTTCTTCACCACCGCAGACACCCTAAACGGCTATTGGTTTATGGAACTTGTCAAGAAGGACCAGCACCTCACTAACTTTATCATATCATTCAGGAGGCTCAAGCACTGCAGATTACCCATGGGCTTCGCAGCCACTGGCGACATCTTCTGTCTCCAAGGTAACATGGCTCTGCAGACAATTACGAACTGGGCAATGGTTGTGGACAACATCCTCCTGCTTGATGAGGACTTTCTTGCACAACTGTGGAGGATTCAACAGATGCTAATCAGGTACTGCGAGCTTGGCGCCACATTAAGCAAAGACAAGTTCATTGTGTGCACCCCTAATGTCAACTACTGTGGTTACACTCTCAGTAGAGATGACACCTCAGCATATGCAAAAAAGGTGAGCACCACCTGCAACTTTCCCAAGCCTACTAACCTGACTAATTTGCATTCCTTAATGGGCTTGCTGAATCAACTGGCAGAATTCACCCCAGACATCGCAGCTACAGTCCAACCTCTGCATCCTCTGATGAGTCCCAAATGTTCATTCACCTGGACTCCAGATCATGACAAGGCTTTTGGGCATGTCAAGGATGCTCTGCTCTCATCACCTGTCCTGGTACCCTTAAACCCAGTTTTGCCTGTTGTGCTTCAAATGGATGTTTCACATCTCTATGGGATCTGTTACACCCTCCTCCAGGACCATGGCTAAGGACAAATGTGCCTGGTTCAGTGTGGCTCTCATTTCTTGATGGACACCGAGACCCGATACACCACCATCGGACTAGATCTGTTAGCCATCACCTGGGACAGGTCCAAGTGACTACTGTACCTGTGTGGTCTGCCCCACTTCACCCTAATAACTGATCACAGTCCACTGATCCCTATTCTCAATTCCTACACCTTGGACGTGGTTGAGAATCCCAGTTTCCAAAGATTGAAGGAGAAGGGCTCGCCCTATGTCATTCCAGCCATTTGTCATCATGGAAAGCAGTTCTGTATCACTGATGCACTCTCCAGAGCCCTATTTGCCAGCCCATGCCTGACAACAAGACTGTGTGTGATGTATGATGCATCGTTACTTGCAATGCCATCTCAACAGTGAACAAGTCATCACCTTTTACGCAAGCCAACAAGACCCTTCTGGAGCTCCAAGGTGCAGCAAGAGAGGACTCCACCTATGAATGTCTCTTCACTTGCATGTCTTCCGGATTCCCTTCAAACCGCTTTGACTTACACATCTCAGTCCTCCCTTATTGGAAGATACGAGAATTTCTCTACACTGACGGGGGGGAACTGGTTCTGTATGATCAGCGGATCATTGATCCTGCTGCCTTCCATCGGCATATGCTTGCCCGCCACCATGACAGCCTCAATGGGGTAGAAGCGACGAAGTGCCAAGCTAGGCAGACCGTGTTTTGGCCAGGTATTGAATCCAATATCAAGAACACTGTTGCTGCCTGCGAGTCATACCAGGTTCCATGGCCTAGCCAGCAACAGGAACCCCTCCTATATGACGATCACCCTAAAAGACCTTTCAATCCTATCTCCTTTGACTTTTTCCATGTTGCAGGGAAGTCATTCCTGGTAATTGCAGACAGACTGTCAGGCTGGCCTGTGGTCATACCTTGTGGGCTCAACATGACGACATTAAGAGTAGTCAGGATCTTCTGTAAATACTTCTAAGAAGTTGGTGTTCCCCTTTGCCTATGGATTGATAGAGGACCAATGTTTAACAGCGCTGACTTCTGGAACTTCATGGAATGTTGACATTCACCATGTGATATCTTTGACCCACTATCCTCAGTCAAATGGACTTGCCCAGGTGTCAGTCAAGTCTATACAGCACCTCATTATAAAGACTGTATTCCAATGGAAACATCAACAGCAAAGACTTCGACAGGGGTCTCCTAGAGCTACACAACACCTCTACGCCTCCAGGTCACTCTCACACCCAAGTGCCATATGGTCGCCCCCACAGTACTTGTATCTCAGCCCACCCAGTATCCTTCTCCAAGGAATAGCAGGCCCAGACCAATGACTGTGGTTTTTGAGCTACCATTCATGCCTAACAAGTTAAGCACCAGTACAATTCCCACGCCCACCCCTTGGCAGGTTGACCATTGACCAATTAGTCTGAATTCAAGACCCAACGTCACACTATTGGGACAAGGTCGGAGTAGTTATAGGCTGTGGCAGTTCCAGGGAATACGAGGTAAGTCTTCCCAGCTGACGAATCTGGTGATGGAATCGTCAACATCTCCATCCAGTACGCTCTTCTAGTGTTGACCTTCTCCCACATGTCTCTCTGTTTCTTGCTCGGCATTGAAAATTCCTGTAAATAATTCCCCCACTATAACACATCATTGTCCTTGACTCATAGAAAAGAGAGTCCGCTCATAATAGTGCAATGAGCATGAGGGGGGAAAGAGGTATGGATATGAGTGAACTTGCATATATATGAGTGAACATGTGTACAGACAGACAGGCATTATTGCTTGTGCATAGTCACTTTATAATGTTTATCAATCCCATACATCTAATGTTCCATTACTACTATATATATATATATATATATATATATATATATATATATATATATATATATATATATATATATATATATATATATATATATATATATATATATATATATGTATCTATATATATATATATATATATATATATATATATATATATATATATATATATATATATATATATATATATATATATATATATATATATATATATATATATATATATATATATATATATATATATATATATATATATATATATATATATATATATATATATATATATATATATATATATATATATATATATATATATATATATATATATATATATATATATATATATATATATATATATATATATATATATATATATATATATATATATATATATATATATATATATATATATATATATATATATATATATATATATATATATATATATATATATATATATATATATATATATATATATATGTATGTATATATATATATATATATATATATATATATATATATATATATATATATATATATATATATATATATATATATATGTATGTATATATATGTATATATATATATATATATATATATATATATATATATATATATATATATATATATATATATATATATATATATATATATATATATATATATATATATATATATATATATATATATATATATATATATATATATATATATATATATATATATATATATATATATATATATATATATATATATATGTATATATAAGTAAATATATATATATATATATATATATATATATATATATATATATATATATATATATATATATATATATATATATATATATATATATATATATATATATATATGGATGATTTCATTGCTTATATAACTAGCGTATGCCTCTCAAATGTAAATATTTAATAATTGATACAATATGGCAACTCTTGGCTTTATGTAATATAGCGTAAAGCAATATTAGTCAGTCGAGTTTCAGCCTCGTGCCTTGCTAATCACGCGGGGCAGATGTCTCTCCCGTTTGTCCCTGTGTCTCTTGTGTATATAGTTTCTCGTAATAGACTTTAAGGCAAAAACCGTGTGTTCTTCAGTAACCTATATTAACAAGTACAATTCTAAAGGAAGTGAAAGCTTTTCATCTGGCATAAATGTATCATGTATTAGTAACACACCTATATGAGGCTTTTTTTACAAATCTTTCACCAGCCGCCCGTTGCGATACTACAACTGAAGGTTTTTTGAACTTAAATAGGTCTGTCCAGGAGAGTTCGATGTTAAGTCTTCCTTCAGTTACGGTTCTTTTTCTATGCCTACAGCTACACTGAAAATTCTTGGAGATTCATCACACATCTTTTATTATCCCTTCACATCTGACAAGTCATTACACTCTCCATCTCTGTATCTCTTTACTTTATGTATTCTTCGTGCCCAGGCCCGATGAGGGCTGTTTTATTTTATAATATTTTTCGGCCCGTACTGGTGTCACAATAAATTAAAAAAAAAAATAGTCGACATTTGGAACATCTCTTGTAACTGTTCAGCAGCAATCAGTTAATATTGTTATGCTTCGGTCAAGGAGTCAATATCGCTAACTATTGAAGGCATTTCATAATATGTGTCCTCCATACCATTCAGGATACGGACAAACTACTCGCCTCAAAGGAGGTCACGGATCAGTGCAACAGTATTTACACCCACTATTCATTCAGCCTTAGATATCTTCTAGTAAAACAATTAAAAGCTGCCTTATTTTATCCAATGCTTTATGACCGAAGTCAGAGGCTTGTGGAGATAAAGAATTGAAAGTTTGATGTATTCCATTGGTCTCCTACTCCTCGATTTCTGGAGGGAATTAATCTGGCGCTCAGGAATGGAATCTCTATTGTCATGAGGTCTTGGCTGCATAACAGAGGACAATTCAACATATTCCTCTGCCTACTCCCTCTCCATTCACATACCAATACAAAATGAAGTCTTATACATTGGCACTGCAGAAGGCTTAACTCATTTGTTCTTGAAAGTACCACTGGTGGAGATTTGCTGAATAAGAATTGCAGAATGAGTACGAGGCACATATATATATATTGTGCTGGTCTTTCCTTGTTTTATATGAGTGTGACACCAGAATAGGCATGAAAAGTGCCCTTATGAGGCCCGGGCACCAAGAAA
The DNA here is from genome assembly GCA_037179515.1 of Halocaridina rubra. Taxonomy (NCBI): domain Eukaryota; kingdom Metazoa; phylum Arthropoda; class Malacostraca; order Decapoda; family Atyidae; genus Halocaridina; species Halocaridina rubra. The sequence continues at coordinate 40,376 of JAXCGZ010000340.1, forward strand.
GCATTAAGATGAATATAAAGTAGAAGTCTAAGGACAAGACAGAAATAAGAGACTGATGCACAATAGGAAGAGGACAAACCGAGAGAATAGTCGAAATAATGAAGACCTAGAGATAGGGCAGGATAAGGCCCTGAGCTGATGATATATTCGCTTTTGAAAGAAAATAGGTCATTAGAAATAGGAGAGACACAAGGAGGAAGAGAAATCCAGAGTCTGGAGGTGGATGGAAAGAAACAGCCGCTACACTGACCTATCCACGAGCTACAAATCTCCACACAGTACCTGTGAGATTAGACTGCTTGGTGAGTATTACACAACCTGTGCAGCATTGGAGGGATGTAGCTTGCCAACTCATAGGACAAGATATGAAAGTAGTAATGATAGAAAAGACAAAGGGATGATACCTAAGGGCAAAAAGAAAAAGAATCCAAATCAGAAGTAAGGGAAGGCTCATTGATGAGTCTGATTGCCTTACATTCAATACTATCAAGGAGGTAATTATAAAAAGAAGCACACCAGACGTACGAGCTGTATTCTAAGCAGGGACGGATAGGACTTTAATAGATCTTAAGTAACTGACTAGAGAAACAGTATTAATGAAAAAGAAATAGGACCCCCAATTTTCTGGATGCAGATTTAGAAAGTTGAATTATATAACCCCTCTGGATTCATAGAATGTTAATAGAATTTTGAGGGAAAACTTCACTAGCTTTGAAGACAATAGGACTTCAAGGAGGAGAAGAAAATAGAGATATATCCAGAAGCTGTGTCTTGGATGCATTAAATTTTACTAAATATTAGATGCCCACTCAGATACTCTCTGTAGAATGGAGTTAGGAGTAGAAGAAAGAGTGATTCGAGACTGTATAACAAGTAGAAATTGAAAGTCGTGAAGAGATGACAGAGGAAATATGAATAATAGAATCGTTGGGAAAGATGTAGAGAAGAGGGGAGGAAGGGGACTGGAGAAGATCGTTGATGAGGAGAAGGAACAGACTAGGTGAAAGAACAGAGCCTTGTGGAGCATCACTAGTAACAGGGAATGAGCTAGATGTTGCACCGTCAACAACCAGATATAAAACGGTCAGAAAGAAAACGAAATCATAGAACTGAAAGAAGGGATAAAGCTATAAGCATGGAGTTTGGCCAACAGAGTCTTGTGACAGACTCTGTCAATAGCCTTAAAGGTATCAAGGGCGATGTCATAAGATTTCCCATAGCTCCTTAGAAAGATGACAATTCATGAGTAGGATTGGACAGGAGGTCACAAGTAGAACTTTCCTTACAGAAACCATAATGGTGATCGGATAAGAGAGTTAGATTCAAATGTATCAAGCAGTGAGAATTGAGCAATAGGATGGTAGTTTGAAGGAATAGAGCAGTCACCTTTCTTAGGAACAGGTTGAACTATAACATGCTTGTAGGATGAAGGATAGATACTGGTTGAGATAATGAGGCAAAAAGGACAGCAAAGCAAGGGAGCCAGTTCATCTGCAATATCCTTAAGGAACCTTGCAGGGATACCATTGGGTCCGGATCCCTTATTCCTCTTTAGCAAGCAAAGAACCTTACAGACTTTGCAGGAAGAAATAATAAGGGAGGGCATAGGGTTAGATGAGGGGTATACTACGAGGAATAGGTGAACTAAAATCGCTCACAGAAAAGTTGGCAGAATAAAGAGAGCCAAAATAAGTGGCTTTATCAGTGGAAAAATGAGCTATAGAACCATCAGGACAAACGAGAAGGGGGAAATTTGAGTTACAATTGCTTTGGACTAGGTTTTGGTTAAGGATCAGAAACATTTTTAAGTGGGACATAATATAAGGTCATTAACATTCCTCCTTAAAAGGGATCTTTAGACGTTTGAATCTGAGCAGTGCAGTGATGCCTAGTGGTAATAAGATCAGAGTGAGTTAGACAAGTAAAAGAAGCTTGGTACGCGTGGACATGCTCGATCCCCGGCGTGAATAGCCATGGAAGAGGCACAGTCAAATCAAGGATTAGGGGGAAAAAAGCTTTCATAGTGGAAGGGGGTGAACGCCTTCATTCCAGGGGTTATGATTTTGTCAAGTTTTAGGGCTACCTGATCAGGGTTGCGGGTCTTAAAGCAGTCTCCATCTCATGG
>JAXCGZ010000340.1:60000-62500 GCA_037179515.1 Halocaridina rubra
AATACGAGGAAAAAGATATTAGGTGGTGATTTGTCCTATAGACAAGGGTCTGTTTGGAAATCAGAATTTGACTTGTGCCTTTAAAACCAGAAATTGTAAATTCAATACAAAAATTGTATGTCCATCGCGAAATTGCTGGATCAGACCATGCTCCTTTGAGTCTCCAGTTCAGTTTTGAATCTTTTAGTTATATATCGGGATCAGATCTTTTAGAGAGATCTCAAATGCTTGGTCAGTCTTATATACTTCCAGTGGACCATTATTGTGCTAATACTGAACCATCTTATAGGAATGTAAATTTGACTGAATTTAGGGGGGGGGGGCTTTAGAGAAGTGTTCTCCTCCTGATATTAATGGTCATGAAGACGTGAATATTTCTTTGGTAGTAGACAATGCTTGTAAAATAATAAACTCTGTGGCAAAAGCTAACCTAAACAGTCCTAATGAGGGTCATAATTTATGGGAGTAGGGACAACCAAGATGGAATGAATGTTAGAGAGGGGTGACTCTAGGTTAATTTGGCGTTCTATTAACTGGAAGGGTGAACCATCAGAAGAAACAACTGAGGGGCCAGATGATTCCCAATTCAAAACGCATTTTGAAAACTTGTTGAACCCGACAGTAGAAGTTGTACATGATGATCTAGATGTAGACTCAGCACCGTACATTCTCTTGTTAGATGACCCCTTTACATATAGGAAATTAGAGATAGCATCACATTACCGTGGTATGAGTATCATGAATACTTTAGCTAAAGTTTATGATATACTTCTCATTGTTAGGTTAAATTTATGGTGTTCAATCGATAAGTGTCAGGCTGGGGGTCAAGAAAACAGGGGCTGTATTGAACATATTGTATCTCTTCGCTTGTTGATCGCTTATGCACTTTGGATAAAGAAGAAATTATATTGTTTATTCGTAGATTTTAGTTAGGCTTACGACCGAGAGCCTCGTGATAGGATGATTAAACACCTGAAGTCAATGGTATGTGGTAGAAAGATGCTTTTGGCATTATACGGAATATATAAATGTACAAAAAATATTAAGTCAGCAATAATATCTTCTATTAAGGTAAGGCTAGGGGCACCAACTAGTTGTCTCTTATTATCATGTACATTGATAAAATGATTAAAATGATTAAAGAAAGGATAGGAGAAGATGGATACTTGGGAATGTTACAAGCTTTATTGCTGATGGATGACACAGTCATCTTGGCGACGTCTCGGATTATGTGCTATAGGACACTTATGATCTTATCTGAATACTGCTCTGAATATGACATTGTTATTAATGAAGAAAAGACTAAGTTTTTTGTTGTAAATGAAAATGAAAAAGATAGGGAACCTATCAGCATGGATACCTTAGTTATCCAGTATTGTCCTAGATATCTATATTTGGGGGCATGGTTCACAGACTTGGAAACTATGGAGTCAGTACCAGCACTTCATGTAACTTCAACTACTCCATCATTTAATAAGTTTGCTGTGTTTTGTGCTGCTCCATCTTCCTTATGTTTGCTTGAAGTGGGATTAAACACCTGTCATAATGAAATCATTAAGAAAAGAAAAACATTTTTGAGGTCAGGATTTAATAACATAAATCACGATGAACCATTTCATTTGGTATTTGACCTGTGCAAGCGAGAGAATACACCAGGTTTTAGAATGCTGTCACGCTGTTTGGAAGGTGAAACGAATGGATTTACAATGGAGCAACTAAAACAACAGATACATTGTAAGCCAGACATTGCTAGTAAATATGTTAATTACACATCTGAGCTTAACTCTGGTGTTGATGTGCATAAGATATACAAAAAAAAGTGTATATATACCTGACTATTTAAGAGTATCTTTTACCAGATTGAGATTAATGTCTCACAACTTAAAGACAGAGACAGGAAGGTGGAGTAGGTTTCCCAGAGAAGCTAGAGTATGTAATTGTAATAATACTGTAATACAAGATGAATGTCACGTTTTGCTGGAGTGCCCTTTATCACAACATATTCGTGAAGCTTATAATCAATTAGATTTTACTTCTTTGGATAATTTGCTGAATGAAGATTTTCATTTAGTAGATTTATGTAAATATGTTAGAGGTTCTAAAATTATTTTCAGGATGTTGAATGTAATATTAAATAATGGTTTATGAGATAACTCGTATTAAGTTGAATATATTGTAATGTTTTTCTTAATGGACAAATAAATTGTGATATTGTTGGTATCTTCATATTTTTTATTATTTATTTTTATTGTCTTTGCAATTCATTGCATTGTAAAAAAAAAATAATTCCTGTTTGTGAATAAACTTCTACTACTATGGAGCAGAGGCATGGGCAATAAAGAAGACACAACTGAAAAAACTGGATGTGGCAGATATGAGGATGTTGAGATGGATGTGTGGGGTGACAAGAAGAGATAGGATCAGAAACGAGGTAATTAGAGGTACCTCAAAAGTTAGAGAAATATTAGATAAGATACAAGAAAGTACACTAGGATGGTAT
>JAXCGZ010000340.1:65000-81650 GCA_037179515.1 Halocaridina rubra
CTCCTCAGGCACTCCATGTCGGATGCCAAGTCTCATGGGTCCGGTCATATATCTCCTTGACACTTTCTACAATCATTGGCTGTACCGCAGAAAACAATTGGGAGAGTATTCTATTTCACCCTTGACTTCTAGCCTCACATGTTTCTCTTCACGACTTGTGGTGTTTTCGAGGACCGAGGGTCCCTTATCCTGTAGGCCTCTTGGGGGGTGCATGGCGCCAGCGGTTAGTTCCAGGTGCCTAGCCATAAATCTTGGTGGTCCCAAGGGAACACATGGTCGGCACCCAAAACTCAATAAAAGTGAGGGCATGTAATAAAATATCTGTGCCCTCGACCAACCGTTACCCCTCAAGATTTGTTACAAGTTTCAGATTCTGTATTCAGTATGACGGAAGTCATACGACATCCCTCCCAACCAAAACTGAAATATCTCTTATTTCAGTCGAAGCATGGGATAATTTTTCGAGAGCTCTTGGACATATCCTAGCTAACATTAGTTTACAATAGAAATGGGGCCGAATTATTTAAGCTATTTTCTAAGAATTCCTAGTTCTATGAACACTAAACAATCTTTAGTACAAACATTCCTATATTCAACAAATACAATTAACTTTAATCATTAGGATTTCAGTGTGTAACTACTCATTATTAAATACTAATTAAGATCACAAGTTAGTTTAGATCATGACGTTACTGTGTCTACTTCTCTCCTTTTTTCAAAAGATTTACAAAAGTTGGTTAGCTACAGTAAAAAGATAAATCATGTAGAACATTTAAAATGCGATAGACAATAACATAAATGGAAACTTCCTGTCGTTACTATGGGGCATTGATTTGTCTTAAAATTAGGCCTTAAAAACTACTCCTGAAACAACTATTGGTTACGATGTGAAAAGTCAGAAAACATTCATTATTCCAATGTGCAATTCCTATCCAGAGACAAACTGATATGAGAACTCAATGAACACAAAGATTAAATCATGATTCAAACAATGACAATGCTAAAGCAAAACACTAATATTATTCAAACAGAAGACAACTTATTACTGTCGGTGCAAATCATACAATCCATCAAAGGCACTTATTCAAAACTATCTTTAAGGGAGTCTCTGAGTTGTCGCTTAAAATTATCTTAAAACTAGGTAAAACAAGTAATAAAAGGAGACCTTTTCTTTCCCATTTTTTCAGTTCTAAAGCGTGGGTTGTTCTTTCCAACAACTAATAAGGGATTTTTAAATACCCTTCTTTCTCTCTGGGATTTCATCAATTCGTTTACATGGCTTTTTAGAGTGTTTTTAGGACTTTGTTGAAACAGCTCCGCCCCAAAATAGGGGCGGACTCCACTTCGAACCTGGCGTTGATTTGCAGGACTAGATGTCACTCGAGTTCATTGGCAGGATTGGATGTCAAGCCACGCCCTGCCCCGGGGGTATTTCAAGAACCACCCAGGGCAGACCCAGTTAGTTAGAACTTTGCCAGGGGCACGAATAGATCAGAGATTGTGATAAGCATAGGGTGGGGGCATTGAGGCGTCGGATGTGTTGTACTCTAGAATAAATTAAGATAAAGGAATCACTGCTTGTCCATTCTTACCTTGTACCCGTCTGGTACTAATAATTATAACATAGTAATTTAACATTACTTCAGTGGTGACAAACGGTGAGATAACCCAGTCATCTTACAAAGTGTGAATTCAAATGGAAGTCCAAAAGTCATACGACAATGGTGGCAGCGCAGTACGGATCATCACGCCTGGAAAACATAGGAAGAGACTCTCATAACAGAAGAAACCAGTGTGAAGAAAAGAAAATAAGACTGGCAAACGCAGAAATCCAACATCTCCCAATTCAAGAAATGAGTGACGAGGCAAAACACTGGAGAATTCTCGAACTGGAGGAGCACGTGCGGCACCTACAAACCCCTGCCGACGCCGCTCCGTCGAGAAGGAACTTGGTCGACGCCGACAGAGAAACCGACGCCTCAAACATCGACGAACAGCCTGCCGCTCCGAGCCCCGTGGTGACACAGGGAACGCAGCAGGACAAGCCCCCACCCCGTGCCCTGGTTGTAAAGGAGCCTCGAGTCAAAAATTCACTTTTATACCTCGACGGCGCAAATGTAAAAGACCGCGAATGTCCGTCCATAATTCCCGCGACCGACTTCCTGAAATACGCAGACCCAAGTATTTCAGGAAGTCAGTCGCGGGAATTATGGACGGACATTCGCGGTCTTTTACATTTGCGCCGTCGAGGTATAAAAGTGAATTTTTGACTCGAGGCTCCTTTACAACCAGGGCACGGGGTGGGGGCTTGTCCTGCTGCGTTCCCTGTGTCACCACGGGGCTCGGAGCGGCAGGCTGTTCGTCGATGTTTGAGGCGTCGGTTTCTCTGTCGGCGTCGACCAAGTTCCTTCTCGACGGAGCGGCGTCGGCAGGGGTTTGTAGGTGCCGCACGTGCTCCTCCAGTTCGAGAATTCTCCAGTGTTTTGCCTCGTCACTCATTTCTTGAATTGGGAGATGTTGGATTTCTGCGTTTGCCAGTCTTATTTTCTTTTCTTCACACTGGTTTCTTCTGTTATGAGAGTCTCTTCCTATGTTTTCCAGGCGTGATGATCCGTACTGCGCTGCCACCATTGTCGTATGACTTTTGGACTTCCATTTGAATTCACACTTTGTAAGATGACTGGGTTATCTCACCGTTTGTCACCACTGAAGTAATGTTAAATTACTATGTTATAATTATTAGTACCAGACGGGTACAAGGTAAGAATGGACAAGCAGTGATTCCTTTATCTTAATTTATTCTAGAGTACAACACATCCGACGCCTCAATGCCCCCACCCTATGCTTATCACAATCTCTGATCTATTCGTGCCCCTGGAAAAGTTCTAACTAACTGGGTCTGCCCTGGGTGGTTCTTGAAATACCCCCGGGGCAGGGCGTGGCTTGACATCCAATCCTGCCAATGAACTCGAGTGACATCTAGTCCTGCAAATCAACGCCAGGTTCGAAGTGGAGTCCGCCCCTATTTTGGGGCGGAGCTGTTTCAACAAAGTCCTAAAAACACTCTAAAAAGCCATGTAAACGAATTGATGAAATCCCAGAGAGAAAGAAGGGTATTTAAAAATCCCTTATTAGTTGTTGGAAAGAACAACCCACGCTTTAGAACTGAAAAAATGGGAAAGAAAAGGTCTCCTTTTATTACTTGTTTTACCTAGTTTTAAGATAATTTTAAGCGACAACTCAGAGACTCCCTTAAAGATAGTTTTGAATAAGTGCCTTTGATGGATTGTATGATTTGCACCGACAGTAATAAGTTGTCTTCTGTTTGAATAATATTAGTGTTTTGCTTTAGCATTGTCATTGTTTGAATCATGATTTAATCTTTGTGTTCATTGAGTTCTCATATCAGTTTGTCTCTGGATAGGAATTGCACATTGGAATAATGAATGTTTTCTGACTTTTCACATCGTAACCAATAGTTGTTTCAGGAGTAGTTTTTAAGGCCTAATTTTAAGACAAATCAATGCCCCATAGTAACGACAGGAAGTTTCCATTTATGTTATTGTCTATCGCATTTTAAATGTTCTACATGATTTATCTTTTTACTGTAGCTAACCAACTTTTGTAAATCTTTTGAAAAAAGGAGAGAAGTAGACACAGTAACGTCATGATCTAAACTAACTTGTGATCTTAATTAGTATTTAATAATGAGTAGTTACACACTGAAATCCTAATGATTAAAGTTAATTGTATTTGTTGAATATAGGAATGTTTGTACTAAAGATTGTTTAGTGTTCATAGAACTAGGAATTCTTAGAAAATAGCTTAAATAATTCGGCCCCATTTCTATTGTAAACTAATGTTAGCTAGGATATGTCCAAGAGCTCTCGAAAAATTATCCCATGCTTCGACTGAAATAAGAGATATTTCAGTTTTGGTTGGGAGGGATGTCGTATGACTTCCGTCATACTGAAGCCAGAATCTGAAACTTGTAACAAATCTTGAGGGGTAACGGTTGGTCGAGGGCACAGATATTTTATTACATGCCCTCACTTTTATTGAGTTTTGGGTGCCGACCATGTGTTCCCTTGGGACCACCAAGATTTATGGCTAGGCACCTGGAACTAACCGCTGGCGCCATGCACCCCCCAAGAGGCCTACAGGATAAGGGACCCTCGGTCCTCGAAAACACCACAAGTCGTGAAGAGAAACATGTGAGGCTAGAAGTCAAGGGTGAAATAGAATACTCTCCCAATTGTTTTCTGCGGTACAGCCAATGTTTGTAGAAAGTGTCAAGGAGATATATGACCGGACCCATGAGACTTGGCATCCGACATGGAGTGCCTGAGGAGGGTGGGAAAGGCCAAGAAGTTAGCCAATTCCTAAACCACAAGAAACACAAACATTTAACCCGTACGTATGTACATGCCCTGGAGAGTTACCCAATAGCCACGCTCTGACCTGGAACTTTTCCGTTCTATAGGTTTGTTGAAACAGCTCCGCCCCAAAATAGGGGCGGACTCCACTTCGAACCTGGCGTTGATTTGCAGGACTAGATGTCACTCGAGTTCATTGGCAGGATTGGATGTCAAGCCACGCCCTGCCCCGGGGGTATTTCAAGAACCACCCAGGGCAGACCCAGTTAGTTAGAACTTTGCCAGGGGCACGAATAGATCAGAGATTGTGATAAGCATAGGGTGGGGGCATTGAGGCGTCGGATGTGTTGTACTCTAGAATAAATTAAGATAAAGGAATCACTGCTTGTCCATTCTTACCTTGTACCCGTCTGGTACTAATAATTATAACATAGTAATTTAACATTACGTCAGTGGTGACAAACGGTGAGATAACCCAGTCATCTTACAAAGTGTGAATTCAAAAGGAAGTCCAAAAGTCATACGACAACTTGGTTGGGAGGGATGTCGTATGACTTCCGTCATACTGAAGCCAGAATCTGAAACTTGTAACAAATCTTGAGGGGTAACGGTTGGTCGAGGGCACAGATATTTTATTACATGCCCTCACTTTTATTGAGTTTTGGGTGCCGACCATGTGTTCCCTTAGGACCACCAAGATTTATGGCAAGGCACCTGGAACTAACCGCTGGCGCCATGCACCCCCCAAGAGGCCTACAGGATAAGGGACCCTCGGTCCTCGAAAACACCACAAGTCGTGAAGAGAAACATGTGAGGCTAGAAGTCAAGGGTGAAATAGAATACTCTCCCAATTGTTTTCTGCGGTACAGCCAATGTTTGTAGAAAGTGTCAAGGAGATATATGACCGGACCCATGAGACTTGGCATCCGACATGGAGTGCCTGAGGAGGGTGGGAAAGGCCAAGAAGTTAGCCAATTCCTAAACCACAAGAAACACAAACATTTAACCCGTACGTATGTACATGCCCTGGAGAGTTACCCAATAGCCACGCTCTGACCTGGAACTTTTCCGTTCTATAGCTTTGTTGAAACAGCTCCGCCCCAAAATAGGGGCGGACTCCACTTCGAACCTGGCGTTGATTTGCAGGACTAGATGTCACTCGAGTTCATTGGCAGGATTGGATGTCAAGCCACGCCCTGCCCCGGGGGTATTTCAAGAACCACCCAGGGCAGACCCAGTTAGTTAGAACTTTGCCAGGGGCACGAATAGATCAGAGATTGTGATAAGCATAGGGTGGGGGCATTGAGGCATCGGATGTGTTGTACTCTAGAATAAATTAAGATAAAGGAATCACTGCTTGTCCATTCTTACCTTGTACCCGTCTGGTACTAATAATTATAACATAGTAATTTAACATTACGTCAGTGGTGACAAACGGTGAGATAACCCAGTCATCTTACAAAGTGTGAATTCAAATGGAAGTCCAAAAGTCATACGACAACTTGGTTGGGAGGGATGTCGTATGACTTCCGTCATACTGAAGCCAGAATCTGAAACTTGTAGCAAATCTTGAGGGGTAACGGTTGGTCGAGGGCACAGATATTTTATTACATGCCCTCACTTTTATTGAGTTTTGGGTGCCAACCATGTGTTCCCTTAGGACCACCAAGATTCATGGCTAGGCACCTGGAACTAACCGCTGGCGCCATGCACCCCCCAAGAGGCCTACAGGATAAGGGACCCTCGGTACTCGAAAACACCACAAGTCGTGAAGAGAAACATGTGAGGCTAGAAGTCAAGGGTGAAATAGAATACTCTCCCAATTGTTTTCTGCGGTACAGCCAATGTTTGTAGAAAGTGTCAAGGAGATATATGACTGGACCCATGAGACTTGGCATCCGACATGGAGTGCCTGAGGAGGGTGGGAAAGGCCAAGAAGTTGCCAATTCCTAAACCACAAGAAACACAAACATTTAACCCGTACGTATGTACATGCCCTGGAGAGTTACCCAATAGCCACGCTCTGACCTGGAACTTTTCCGTTCAATAGCTTTGTTGAAACAGCTCCGCCCCAAAATAGGGGCGGACTCCACTTCGAACCTGGCGTTGATTTGCAGGACCAGATGTCACTCGAGTTCATTGGCAGGATTGGATGTCAAGCCACGCCCTGCCCCGGGGGTATTTCAAGAACCACCCAGGGCAGACCCAGTTAGTTAGAACTTTGCCAGGGGCACGAATAGATCAGAGATTGTGATAAGCATAGGGTGGGGGCATTGAGGCGTCGGATGTGTTGTACTCTAGAATAAATTAAGATAAAGGAATCACTGCTTGTCCATTCTTACCTTGTACCCGTCTGGTACTAATAATTATAACATAGTAATTTAACATTACGTCAGTGGTGACAAACGGTGAGATAACCCAGTCATCTTACAAAGTGTGAATTCAAATGGAAGTCCAAAAGTCATACGACAACTTGGTTGGGAGGGATGTCGTATGACTTCTGTCATACTGAAGCCAGAATCTGAAACTTGTAACAAATCTTGAGGGGTAACGGTTGGTCGAGGGCACAGATATTTTATTACATGCCCTCACTTTTATTGAGTTTTGGGTGCCGACCATGTGTTCCCTTGGGACCACCAAGATTTATGGCTAGGCACCTGGAACTAACCGCTGGCGCCATGCACCCCCAAGAGGCCTACAGGATAAGGGACCCTCGGTCCTCGAAAACACCACAAGTCGTGAAGAGAAACATGTGAGGCTAGAAGTCAAGGGTGAAATAGAATACTCTCCCAATTGTTTTCTGCGGTACAGCCAATGTTTGTAGAAAGTGTCAAGGAGATATATGACTGGACCCATGAGACTTGGCATCCGACATGGAGTGCCTGAGGAGGGTGGGAAAGGCCAAGAAGTTAGCCAATTCCTAAACCACAAGAAACACAAACATTTAACCCGTACGTATGTACATGCCCTGGAGAGTTACCCAATAGCCACTCTCTGACCTGGAACTTTTCCGTTCTATAGGTTTGTTGAAACAGCTCCGCCCCAAAATAGGGGCGGACTCCACTTCGAACCTGGCGTTGATTTGCAGGACTAGATGTCACTCGAGTTCATTGGCAGGATTGGATGTCAAGCCACGCCCTGCCCCGGGGGTATTTCAAGAACCACCCAGGGCAGACCCAGTTAGTTAGAACTTTGCCAGGGGCACGAATAGATCAGAGATTGTGATAAGCATATGGTGGGGGCATTGAGGCGTCGGATGTGTTGTACTCTAGAATAAATTAAGATAAAGGAATCACTGCTTGTCCATTCTTACCTTGTACCCGTCTGGTACTAATAATTATAACATAGTAATTTAACATTACGTCAGTGGTGACAAACGGTGAGATAACCCAGTCATCTTACAAAGTGTGAATTCAAATGGAAGTCCAAAAGTCATACGACAACTTGGTTGGGAGGGATGTCGTATGACTTCTGTCATACTGAAGCCAGAATCTGAAACTTGTAACAAATCTTGAGGGGTAACGGTTGGTCGAGGGCACAGATATTTTATTACATGCCCTCACTTTTATTGAGTTTTGGGTGCCGACCATGTGTTCCCTTGGGACCACCAAGATTTATGGCTAGGCACCTGGAACTAACCGCTGGCGCCATGCACCCCCAAGAGGCCTACAGGATAAGGGACCCTCGGTCCTCGAAAACACCACAAGTCGTGAAGAGAAACATGTGAGGCTAGAAGTCAAGGGTGAAATAGAATACTCTCCCAATTGTTTTCTGCGGTACAGCCAATGTTTGTAGAAAGTGTCAAGGAGATATATGACTGGACCCATGAGACTTGGCATCCGACATGGAGTGCCTGAGGAGGGTGGGAAAGGCCAAGAAGTTAGCCAATTCCTAAACCACAAGAAACACAAACATTTAACCCGTACGTATGTACATGCCCTGGAGAGTTACCCAATAGCCACTCTCTGACCTGGAACTTTTCCGTTCTATAGGTTTGTTGAAACAGCTCCGCCCCAAAATAGGGGCGGACTCCACTTCGAACCTGGCGTTGATTTGCAGGACTAGATGTCACTCGAGTTCATTGGCAGGATTGGATGTCAAGCCACGCCCTGCCCCGGGGGTATTTCAAGAACCACCCAGGGCAGACCCAGTTAGTTAGAACTTTGCCAGGGGCATGAATAGATCAGAGATTGTGATAAGCATAGGGTGGGGGCATTGAGGCGTCGGATGTGTTGTACTCTAGAATAAATTAAGATAAAGGAATCACTGCTTATCCATTCTTACCTTGTACCCGTCTGGTACTAATAATTATAACATAGTAATTTAACATTACGTCAGTGGTGACAAACGGTGAGATAACCCAGTCATCTTACAAAGTGTGAATTCAAATGGAAGTCCAAAAGTCATACGACAACTTGGTTGGGAGGGATGTCGTATGACTTCCGTCATACTGAAGCCAGAATCTGAAACTTGTAACAAATCTTGAGGGGTAACGGTTGGTCGAGGGCACAGATATTTTATTACATGCCCTCACTTTTATTGAGTTTTGGGTGCCGACCATGTGTTCCCTTAGGACCACCAAGATTTATGGCTAGGCACCTGGAACTAACCGCTGGCGCCATGCACCCCCCAAGAGGCCTACAGGATAAGGGACCCTCGGTCCTCGAAAACACCACAAGTCGTGAAGAGAAACATGTGAGGCTAGAAGTCAAGGGTGAAATAGAATACTCTCCCAATTGTTTTCTGCGGTACAGCCAATGTTTGTAGAAAGTGTCAAGGAGATATATGACCGGAGCCATGAGACTTGGCATCCGACATGGAGTGCCTGAGGAGGGTGGGAAAGGCCAAGAAGTTAGCCAATTCCTAAACCGCAAGAAACACAAACATTTAACCCGTACGTATGTACATGCCCTGGAGAGTTACCCAATAGCCACGCTCTGACCTGGAACTTTTCCGTTCTATAGCTTTGTTGAAACAGCTCCGCCCCAAAATAGGGGCGGACTCCACTTCGAACCTGGCGTTGATATGCAGGACTAGATGTCACTCGAGTTCATTGGCAGGATTGGATGTCAAGCCACGCCCTGCCCCGGGGGTATTTCAAGAACCACCCAGGGCAGACCCAGTTAGTTAGAACTTTGCCAGGGGCACGAATAGATCAGAGATTGTGATAAGCATAGGGTGGGGGCATTGAGGCGTCGGATGTGTTGTACTCTAGAATAAATTAAGATAAAGGAATCACTGCTTGTCCATTCTTACCTTGTACCCGTCTGGTACTAATAATTATAACATAGTAATTTAACATTACGTCAGTGGTGACAAACGGTGAGATAACCCAGTCATCTTACAAAGTGTGAATTCAAATGGAAGTCCAAAAGTCATACGACAACTTGGTTGGGAGGGATGTCGTATGACTTCCGTCATACTGAAGCCAGAATCTGAAACTTGTAACAAATCTTGAGGGGTAACGGTTGGTCGAGGGCACAGATATTTTATTACATGCCCTCACTTTTATTGAGTTTTGGGTGCCAACCATGTGTTCCCTTAGGACCACCAAGATTCATGGCTAGGCACCTGGAACTAACCGCTGGTGCCATGCACCCCCCAAGAGGCCTACAGGATACGGGACCCTCGGTACTCGAAAACACCACAAGTCGTGAAGAGAAACATGTGAGGCTAGAAGTCAAGGGTGAAATAGAATACTCTCCCAATTGTTTTCTGCGGTACAGCCAATGTTTGTAGAAAGTGTCAAGGAGATATATGACTGGACCCATGAGACTTGGCATCCGACATGGAGTGCCTGAGGAGGGTGGGAAAGGCCAAGAAGTTAGCCAATTCCTAAACCACAAGAAACACAAACATTTAACCCGTACGTATGTACATGCCCTGGAGAGTTACCCAATAGCCACGCTCTGACCTGGAACTTTTCCGTTCAATAGCTTTGTTGAAACAGCTCCGCCCCAAAATAGGGGCGGACTCCACTTCGAACCTGGCGTTGATTTGCAGGACTAGATGTCACTCGAGTTCATTGGCAGGATTGGATGTCAAGCCACGCCCTGCCCCGGGGGTATTTCAAGAACCACCCAGGGCAGACCCAGTTAGTTAGAACTTTGCCAGGGGCACGAATAGATCAGAGATTGTGATAAGCATAGGGTGGGGGCATTGAGGCGTCGGATGTGTTGTACTCTAGAATAAATTTAGATAAAGGAATCACTGCTTGTCCATTCTTACCTTGTACCCGTCTGGTACTAATAATTATAACATAGTAATTTAACATTACGTCAGTGGTGACAAACGGTGAGATAACCCAGTCATCTTACAAAGTGTGAATTCAAATGGAAGTGAACATACTTTAGGAATGACTATCGATAGAGTTTTACGTTTATTGTCAGCGGCTATTCTCATTCCCTCATTAACAAAAACAAAAGCAAAAAGAACTTAGTGTACAACTGCAGAACTGTCGAAGCATAAATCCATTCCTTTCTGTTTAATCTTGATAAGGACTTTACTGTAACAGCATACACATCCTCGTCTATAATGACAATTCTTTTCTTGCTATAAATCAGAGGGTTGAGTCGGAGCGCACCCACTCTGATGAAATTAAAACAAAAGATTAAAATCATATGTGACACTATCCCTACTACTATCAACAAGAGTACAAATATCCTTTTCTTAACAGACGTCTTATTATGACTTAAATATCATTAATTTTAAATTTTAAACTCAGCAGATAATCTCTAATAATCTCAGTTATCTTAATTAGCTCAATTGTAATCTAAAATTCATGAAAATGATAGGGATTAACCATAGTTATCTCTAGATAATCTTTTCAAAACTCTTTAAGTAAGATTTTAAAGATTTCTTCAATACAAAAAGAACTATAACAAAAACGGGTATCAACGAATATAAAAAGTCTATCTCTGTGTATGCAATAATAAAAACAAAAAGTATATTTCATTAGCAACAGTAAAGAATGCATTTTGCTTAAGTTTCAAAATCTCGTAAGGAGTTCTACATGAACAATTCAAACAGAAAATATATATATTCTTTTACTATCTCGAATTTAACTTATTTAAATTACTAAACAACAGAATTTCCTTCAGAACAGGGAGAAGTTCGACTTATAACTGTTCTGTCTGCTTTTACGGGGGGGTGCGCATGTGGGCGCTGTTTTCTCCCCTGTTCTTTTGGCTTCTGGATCAACTTCTGCTCTCTCAAATACGGGAAACGGCTGTATAACATTCTTGTTGTCATTTTGTGTCAGCTCTCACTCTTTCTTTATGACCAAGCTGAAATAATTTTGATAAAACATTATCATGGCTAAAACTCGCAAAGTTTTATTTTATCAATCTAACATATCTCTTCAGACAAATAATGTATATACTGCAGCTAGCAAAGAAAATAAAGAATCATTCATAGATTCACGTCCTTTATCACGTAACATCTATCTTGGAATCTCTCGGAAATCGAATAATAATCTCATTGGCGGAGTAGGGGACAAAACAAAAATAAAACAAACTTGGCATCTCAACCATATCTGGGCAGGTGGAGAATCACTTTCTCAAAAATATCCCTCACTAGATATTGCAACAGCGCATCACCTCCCATAAGTATACTCTGATATGGCATGCATAAGGACCTGGCGGAGCAGGGGAACGATCCCCGTAGAGAGACCCCAATCATGTTTCCTAACGGTGCTTTCTGCGATTTCACCCCCTAGAGCAACCCCCCCCATTATACCCCCAGTCATTCATACTCATTCGCTGTCACATTCGCTACATCACTTTCAAGACAATCATCCCCTTTCTGTAAAATTCCCTTTTATTTACAACATGTTGGTTTTCCTTTCCCGGTCTCTCTGAAGAAGAGTAAAGGTGAAATCTCGGGTGGGCCGCGCGGTCACAGACTGCCTCACCAGTCCTAGGTCCCATTCTAACGAACAAACAAACATTCTACTCCCTTGAAGCTACGTTTGGGCGACACTGAAAAACCTTCCCTATTCTAGGACAGCGCAAATTCCTCTAATTTACTCTTACTTTCACCTGCATAGCGCAAAATTAAAAAAAAACTCATCTCCAAATAATATCACAAAAATTTCTTATTCTTCAAAAAAAAAACATGCCACACACGTATCGTAATATTAATTTCTTCATCATAACAACATTAACAAAACAATCTATCATATGTCTTTCTTTCGCTAAAACATTACTCCCGCGGAGAAGAAAAAAATAAATAAAGAAAGAACCTTGAAGACAGGCGCAATCTTAACACTCGATTTCTTACGCTTTAAGAAATTAAAATAACAATGATTTCACGTACATTAAATATCAAAGATCAGTACAATTACTACATATTTATAATAACGAGGTTGGGAGATCGATTGGTCACTTCCGCATTCCTTTCTCGAAAATCACACGTGGTCTATGAAACACTTAAAAGCAGATGCACGTATATTTCTCACTATAATTCTTACGCTTAAGAAATTAATATACTGTAATAGTCGATTGCACGTATATTAGAACCCCATCTTTCAATTAAAAATCGATGACATTCGCGTTCTTAAGAATTCACATCCTAAGCATTAATAGCAAAGTAAATGGAACAGCACTTCCAACGCAGTTTCTTTACATTACTCAAATTATAACAAAAAACGCCGCCAGTTTATCTACTGCTTATAGCTATTGAGTCAGCAAACTTATCCATGTTAGTAATGCGGCTACAGAAAGTTCTACTTTTATCAACTTATGTAGGCGCCGCACCCCTCATAGGTGGGTTGGCTGAGTCAAAGCATAACTACAAGATAAAATGGCGGCGTCCACCGACCTCAATTTCTTTTAATAATTGTCCCGAATACTGCACTGGATAGCGAGATCACAAGTACTTAGCTATTTTAAGCGAGGTGGTCCTGAAGAACTTCGATGGCACGAAGGCAAGGAAGGAGGGGGTTCTCCTTCGTTCTCTCGACTATTACAGTATATTAATTTCTTAAGCGTAAGAATTATAGTGAGAAATATACGTGCATCTGCTTTTAAGTGTTTCATAGACCACGTGTGATTTTCGAGAAAGGAATGCGGAAGTGACCAATCGATCTCCCAACCTCGTTATTATAAATATGTAGTAATTGTACTGATCTTTGATATTTAATGTACGTGAAATCATTGTTATATTAATTTCTTAAAGCGTAAGAAATCGAGTGTTAAGATTGCGCCTGTCTTCAAGGTTCTTTCTTTATTTATTTTTTTCTTCTCCGCGGGAGTAATGTTTTAGCGAAAGAAAGACATATGATAGATTGTTTTGTTAATGTTGTTATGATGAAGAAATTAATATTGCGATACGTGTGTGGCATGTTTTTTTTTTGAAGAATAAGAAATTTTTGTGATATTATTTGGAGATGAGTTTTTTTTTTAATTTTGCGCTATGCAGGTGAAAGTAAGAGTAAATTAGAGGAATTTGCGCTGTCCTAGAATAGGGAAGGTTTTTCAGTGTCGCCCAAACGTAGCTTCAAGGGAGTAGAATGTTTGTTTGTTCGTTAGAATGGGACCTAGGACTGGTGAGGCAGTCTGTGACCGCGCGGCCCACCCGAGATTTCACCTTTACTCTTCTTCAGAGAGACCGGGAAAGGAAAACCAACATGTTGTAAATAAAAGGGAATTTTACAGAAAGGGGATGATTGTCTTGAAAGTGATGTAGCGAATGTGACAGCGAATGAGTATGAATGACTGGGGGTATAATGGGGGGGGTTGCTCTAGGGGGTGAAATCGCAGAAAGCACCGTTAGGAAACATGATTGGGGTCTCTCTACGGGGATCGTTCCCCTGCTCCGCCAGGTCCTTATGCATGCCATATCAGAGTATACTTATGGGAGGTGATGCGCTGTTGCAATATCTAGTGAGGGATATTTTTGAGAAAGTGATTCTCCACCTGCCCAGATATGGTTGAGATGCCAAGTTTGTTTTATTTTTGTTTTGTCCCCTACTCCGCCAATGAGATTATTATTCGATTTCCGAGAGATTCCAAGATAGATGTTACGTGATAAAGGACGTGAATCTATGAATGATTCTTTATTTTCTTTGCTAGCTGCAGTATATACATTATTTGTCTGAAGAGATATGTTAGATTGATAAAATAAAACTTTGCGAGTTTTAGCCATGATAATGTTTTATCAAAATTATTTCAGCTTGGTCATAAAGAAAGAGTGAGAGCTGACACAAAATGACAACAAGAATGTTATACAGCCGTTTCCCGTATTTGAGAGAGCAGAAGTTGATCCAGAAGCCAAAAGAACAGGGGAGAAAACAGCGCCCACATGCGCACCCCCCCGTAAAAGCAGACAGAACAGTTATAAGTCGAACTTCTCCCTGTTCTGAAGGAAATTCTGTTGTTTAGTAATTTAAATAAGTTAAATTCGAGATAGTAAAAGAATATATATATTTTCTGTTTGAATTGTTCATGTAGAACTCCTTACGAGATTTTGAAACTTAAGCAAAATGCATTCTTTACTGTTGCTAATGAAATATACTTTTTGTTTTTATTATTGCATACACAGAGATAGACTTTTTATATTCGTTGATACCCGTTTTTGTTATAGTTCTTTTTGTATTGAAGAAATCTTTAAAATCTTACTTAAAGAGTTTTGAAAAGATTATCTAGAGATAACTATGGTTAATCCCTATCATTTTCATGAATTTTAGATTACAATTGAGCTAATTAAGATAACTGAGATTATTAGAGATTATCTGCTGAGTTTAAAATTTAAAATTAATGATATTTAAGTCATAATAAGACGTCTGTTAAGAAAAGGATATTTGTACTCTTGTTGATAGTAGTAGGGATAGTGTCACATATGATTTTAATCTTTTGTTTTAATTTCATCAGAGTGGGTGCGCTCCGACTCAACCCTCTGATTTATAGCAAGAAAAGAATTGTCATTATAGACGAGGATGTGTATGCTGTTACAGTAAAGTCCTTATCAAGATTAAACAGAAAGGAATGGATTTATGCTTCGACAGTTCTGCAGTTGTACACTAAGTTCTTTTTGCTTTTGTTTTTGTTAATGAGGGAATGAGAATAGCCGCTGACAATAAACGTAAAACTCTATCGATAGTCATTCCTAAAGTATGTTCACTTCCATTTGAATTCACACTTTGTAAGATGACTGGGTTATCTCACCGTTTGTCACCACTGACGTAATGTTAAATTACTATGTTATAATTATTAGTACCAGACGGGTACAAGGTAAGAATGGACAAGCAGTGATTCCTTTATCTAAATTTATTCTAGAGTACAACACATCCGACGCCTCAATGCCCCCACCCTATGCTTATCACAATCTCTGATCTATTCGTGCCCCTGGCAAAGTTCTAACTAACTGGGTCTGCCCTGGGTGGTTCTTGAAATACCCCCGGGGCAGGGCGTGGCTTGACATCCAATCCTGCCAATGAACTCGAGTGACATCTAGTCCTGCAAATCAACGCCAGGTTCGAAGTGGAGTCCGCCCCTATTTTGGGGCGGAGCTGTTTCAACAAAGCTATTGAACGGAAAAGTTCCAGGTCAGAGCGTGGCTATTGGGTAACTCTCCAGGGCATGTACATACGTACGGGTTAAATGTTTGTGTTTCTTGTGGTTTAGGAATTGGCTAACTTCTTGGCCTTTCCCACCCTCCTCAGGCACTCCATGTCGGATGCCAAGTCTCATGGGTCCAGTCATATATCTCCTTGACACTTTCTACAAACATTGGCTGTACCGCAGAAAACAATTGGGAGAGTATTCTATTTCACCCTTGACTTCTAGCCTCACATGTTTCTCTTCACGACTTGTGGTGTTTTCGAGTACCGAGGGTCCCGTATCCTGTAGGCCTCTTGGGGGGTGCATGGCACCAGCGGTTAGTTCCAGGTGCCTAGCCATGAATCTTGGTGGTCCTAAGGGAACACATGGTTGGCACCCAAAACTCAATAAAAGTGAGGGCATGTAATAAAATATCTGTGCCCTCGACCAACCGTTACCCCTCAAGATTTGTTACAAGTTTCAGATTCTGGCTTCAGTATGACGGAAGTCATACGACATCCCTCCCAACCAAGTTGTCGTATGACTTTTGGACTTCCATTTGAATTCACACTTTGTAAGATGACTGGGTTATCTCACCGTTTGTCACCACTGACGTAATGTTAAATTACTATGTTATAATTATTAGTACCAGACGGGTACAAGGTAAGAATGGACAAGCAGTGATTCCTTTATCTTAATTTATTCTAGAGTACAACACATCCGACGCCTCAATG
>JAXCGZ010000341.1:0-81503 GCA_037179515.1 Halocaridina rubra
ATATATATATATATATATATATATATATATATATATATATATATATATATATATATATATATATATATATATATATATATATATATATATTACTATTCTTGCCTTCCCCAATTCATTTCCTTCCCTACCATTATTAACTACCTCTCAGAAAATTGTAGTAACATCCACAACCAATAAGGAAACACACACTAACGTCTTGTAGATGCTCTATCAGCTACTCAGCTCTTGGCTTAATGTTTTGAATGGCGTAGACCAATACAAACAACCTCTATCCTAATTTTTCCGCTGTCCTTACCTACAAATTCGTGCATTCTCTTTCCCTTTTACCCATTGGAGAACTGCAAGCATTTGCACATAGTGTAATGCTTGGTAACTCGGTTGCTTGCTTGCATAGGCATGTGTTCGTGCTCAGAGACAATATCTTGTCTCTGTATTTGTGATGGTTACGTAGGCATTTTTCTTGTCTCAGTATCTCCTCTGTTGATTTCTGATTGCAGAATTGGAGTGTAGAGTGAGGTCGGTTTCCTTTAGATGGGCGTCGTGAGAGGGTGATATATAGAGATACCTTCCTCGATAGCTGAGCAATGCAGGAGGGATGGGTAACAAAATGATGCGTGTATGCCCTCCCCTTGTCCGGTGGTCACCCGATGGGAGATTGTCTGGAACCGCCGAGGGTACAACCTGGACCAATTTTTCTGTGGAGATGAGGAGTAACAAAAAAGATAGCAATACATAGCAAAAAAAGTTGAACTCCCAATGGGGGACGGAAGAAGGGGAAATTGAACCTTCCCCATAGTGTAACCTGCTTAATAACCGTACATATATGTATTTTTTTTCTTATCAGGTAATAAGTTCATAAGTTTTAAGTTATGAAAGCCTCAATGCTCTCCATTAAAAGTAGTCATATTTTATAAAAGAAATAGCAATTACCATTGTTTTAGTGGAATAATTGTCATTCTGTCATTTATGAATATTATTGAATAATTGTCACTTATATACAAAATTTTGAGTTTCCAATTGGTTAGTATAATAATTGTCATTCTGTCATTTATGAATAATCACATAATATAATTGTGAGTACTTATTGTTATATGAAAAGAGAAAATCTACGACACTTCCAACAACATTGATCTTTCTTGTGAATATTTGGCTTATGGAAAACTCTAAAGGTAATGATTTTGCAAATTGTAACTATAATGGGCTTTGATTTATTTTTTTCAAATATGCAAACATAATGGGTTCTTATTCTAAAATGAAAAAGATAATGTATGTTATCCTTGTGTTGAGCTTAATTAGAAATGATAATATGCTATTTGAATTATTGAATTATAAAAATTGAAGTGCAAAATTAATATTCTTTATATAATTTTGTTTGGAAATAACCATGATAAGGGACATTAACAGGTGTAATTGTGTTGATCTTAGAAATTATATAATTATAACGATTGTTGTTGGAATACACATTTCTTTGTTTTTTCTGGAAATAATGTGATTTATATATTCAGTGTAACGTGATGATAAATTTGAAACAAAAATAACCCGAAGTCCTTAACATATTTATGTAGCATAGATAAAATTGTGTTATGGTTGTGTATCTTATTAAATTCATAAAAAAAAATATTACTTAGGTATTTTTTTTAATTTTCAGAAAAGTTTTGTATGTTTTACAGAGTATAAGATAAACAGCAACTAATTATGTTTTGCTTATGGTATATAAGAGTAATAACATGTCTTATTTGGCTTTAATTTTGATAACAATCTCTTGTAATTAGTACTTTTTTCTAGATGTGCTTGACTTAGCCACTTGAAAAAAAAGTGCCCTTACATATAGTATGTATGCAACTAAATTAATAGAATTTTTACATGAATTTTTACAATGTCATTACGTTATTTTGCAATGGACAAACTCTTTTATATTTATAGACAATATCCATCTCTCTTTTTATAACTGCAGTTGTATGGATTACAATTCATATCTAAATGTTTAATGTATTTCCTAATCATCCTTAAATAATTTTAGAATGTATTTATTGTTGTTGATTATGAGTAATCATTGCATATTTGTCAACTTTCCACTTTTGGATATCATTTGTTAGTAAATTGACGGTTCAGTAGAAAATTTATTTTTTGGGTTAGACTGTGAAGGAGTGACGTATGATTCATGTCTGGTGTTTGACAGCCATTGCATAAACAAAGGCCTCATGGCATGCATCTCGCGTTTCTCTTCTGAGAATCGTATACGTTTATATCTGTTGTTTGACATCCTAGGTAAATAACAAAGACCACTAAAAATAGGCCTACACTCATGTGTGAGAACCTGCATTGTTGTAGCCACCCCTCCACACCTGATATTAGGGACATTAACCCAGTTGAAGGCCTAGTAAATTTTATTTAATCTAATTAGATTAGGCATGTGCTATAAGCCCTCCCACGTCCTCCTTTTTTATTTATCTTATAACCATCCGAGGTGTAAAAGCCATAAGCTTGATGTTAGGCAGTTAGTAGACTCTTAGCCTTCCCAAAAGAATAACATCAAATGAACAAGGGGCATTGAGGCCTAGAAGAATTCTGTAATTCCCATATAAATTCAGTGTTAGTTACCATCATTTATTTCTTTGCCCACGTCTCTGCTTTCTGGCAGGAATATTGAACCATGTGCTTCTAGTTACATAATATTTGAGTTATTGCCATCTCGGTATCTCTGCATTTATATTGAACAGTGAGAAAGCTTTGGCGTGAAAAACATAGTATGTGAAATATGACTGAAAACAGGATACAAAATTTAGTATAACTTCATTTATAAAGCAGTCTATTTGGACAGTGTAAATAAAAAATCTAAAATCTCCCCAGTGACATTTAATCAATAATGTAATGATCACGGAGGAATTAAGTGAAATTAGTGGTGTAGAGAATATTCCACCATTGGTTGACTGTGACATATAAAGAAAAAAGTTTTCCTGTACAGAATGTAGCAAGTCCTTTGCTTATACAAGCATTCTAAAACTACGTTTTAGAATGCACACACAAGAAAATCCATACTTGCAACATATGCCAAAGAGTTTTAGTAATAATTGCCATCTTATCCAAAATATGAGTATTCATTCCAAAGAGAAGCAATTTTTATGATCTGAATGTGGAAAGGGTTTTAGTCAAAAGAGCTATCTTATCCCACAGACAAGGACTCACACCAAAGATTATCTAGTAATGTGTAATGAATACAGATAGGCTTTTAGTCAAAACAATACACTGAATGGTCATAGAATTATGCATACAAATGAAAACCCTGCTCATGTGGAAATTGTGGCAAAACTTTAAATGAGAAGCATATTCTTAGATGACATCTAAAAACCTATCTTGATATAAAACCTTAGTCTTGTTCTTTATGTGACGGGTTTTTCCCAGTCATGCAGTGTTAATCGACACATGAGGGTACATACAAATGAAAGACCCTTCAAATGCAATGAGTGTGGTCAAGGATTTGCCAGGAAATCTCACTACGCCACCATTTGAGAATACACACACTTGAAAGACCTTATACTTGTACTGAACGTGGTTAGTTTTAGTAAGAAATTACATCTAACTGTCCATATAAGTATACATTGTCAATTTAGACCTTATTCATATAGTATTTGTGGAAAGAGTTTCCACCAAAAGTATGTTCTTAATAGGCATATGAGAATGCATAGGGAAAAGAAACTATACTCATGTAGTATATGTAAGAATAAATTCAGTCAGTCTTCCAACTGGAAAACACACGAAAGTACATAATGGAGGCAAAAGAATTGGTCCTCAAGAGAATTTAGATTCACTTATCTTTACACCCTCAGAAAATGATGAAGCTCCTGCTATCAGTGTATTTCATTATCAATCTTCAAAAATACTGAACCTATAGATGCTTCAAATCAGCAGTAGGAACTGATAAATGTAGCACATTGTGTGTCCAAGCTCTTAAACTTGATAATGAAATATTATCAGATTTCTTTAGTAGCAATCAGGAGAAAGAGGATGAGGCAGTATCTTTACTAAAGGCAGATGTGGAAGACGAGCTTTTAGCATTAAAGAGGAAATGGTTTTATTTGAAGATGAACATGATGAAAAAACTACAAAGTAAATGTCATGGAAGGTAATGATGACCCTACAGAGGAACAACTGCAAAGGCCTTTTCTCTCAACCAATGAGTTTTTATTTTTTTCTTGTAAAGATTGAAAAGTAATCAGATAATGAAAGTGACGAAAATGATGTCCAGGATCCCTTCGATGGTTTGGGGGGCAACTTTTTGCCAGTGCATGTGTGTGTTTTATATATTTTTTTAAATATGCCATCCCTTATATCACCTCAGCTAGCTGAGTATGGAATGCATGTGTCTTCGATCATTGTAGGAGCAGCATTCTCTCAGGCTAATTCTTAGATTAGGTCATTGACACATGATTGGTCAGCTTATTATTAGTTGTATAGGTTGCAGGCATTCAGACATGAAAGAAAACTTTGAATTTCACTTCAGTAAATGATAATCATAGAAATATATTAATAAATTGTAGATGCTAGTTCAAATAAATCTTTTTGCATCATAAATATTAAAGAAATTTATTTACATCTTGTTTCAAATCTACATTTAGATATGGGATATTCAAAGTTACAATGACTTGCATGAAATTTGGTTCAGACGTGTGCCACAGGTTTTAATCCTAAATCTCAGTCTAAATGATCTGTTTCTCCTCAAATTACAAAGTTAAAATAATCAAACAAAGTGGAGGCCTGAAATGACAAAGTAACCAACTCCTGGTAAAGAACTGCAGTAACAAAAATGCCTAAAAAGCAGGGCTAAAAGAGGTACAAAATCAACCAATTAATAAAACCTACAAATAACTGTTGGAACAAACTGCACGCATTTTTTGAACACAATGAGCTACCATAATTTACTGAACTCAGAAAGTTGTCCACAATTGTAAAAATAATATACAGCGGCTTTATGATTTAACTGCCCTCTTCACATAGGCTCTTTTCCAGGTGTTTTGCAGTAAGCAAAGAAAATCATGAAAAAACTGACGGCCTCAAGTCTACTATTCCTTACAGCAGCCTAAAGCAATATGTGGAAAAAAAAAGGGTAGTACCGATCTCTCTAAAGACCAAGTATAACCCATCAGTAGCAGTCCTCAACTTACGAGGGAAAATGGGGGATGAATTCCAGGCCTTATAGAGGAAAAGGGGGAGCAAATCCAGGTCTTACAATAGAAATGGGGAAGGAATTCCAGGTCCAACAAGGGATATGAGGGAGAAATACCAGGATTTACAAGGGAAATGGGAGAGAAATGCCAGGATACATATGAAGTGGAGTACTAGTCAGTGCAAATAACAATTTATATCAACACCTATAAATTCTGAAATAAAAAAGGAAATTGAGTTTTCTACCTTCCATTCCAAATTAGGAATAGATGCTTTTCAAGTTTCATTGAATATTCTTGGAAATAATTCTAGTACAAGAGTATACGAACTTCAACTGGTTAGAGACAATGCCAATTTCTGCATCAAATGTATTTTGCATTTAAAACTTGTATTTTCCAACAATATAGTGGGAATGTTAAAAGATTCCAGCAATTAGTCATATGCAAATAGCATTAACACTAAATAAAAAAATGTGTTAAACTTTCCAAAATTTGCAAAGTTCTAGGATTCAACAGAGATAGTGTTTGCAATATGAACTAACTTTGTGTTGCACATATCATTCATATCTGTCTTTCCTATTCCCCATCTTTTTGACACTTTTACAGTAAAGCTATTGTATTACATATTGGTATTAACAAGAAATCCACTGTCATTGACATACTGGCATTTAATCATTCAAACACTCGGCAGCTGGACCAGTTGACAAATGACAGTTTGCCACCAAACAACTACATCAAGATTATTACTTTCTATTTTACTTGACGAATATCAAAGCATGTTATCTACTTGCCATTTTATAACTTTAATCCTCATTTTGGTATGGGACTATTAGTCCCCATTATGGCGGTGGACATAGAGAGAATTTGGCTGGCGAAGTAAGGTTGGATGCCATTTGTAGCACCCCATGTTGGTCTCAATTACTGATCTGTCAATTCCGGAGTCAAGCATTCTGACCACAGCTATAGTGGTCCCCCATTTTATGACTATCAATTTCGTAAACAATCCATAATAAATATGAACATACATAACTTTATCCTATGATCATAGACTGATGATATAAAAATACAATATATGTTTTAACACTGCTCTCAAACTCTACCATCTAAAACAACAACTAATTTTTATTTCACAATGAAGGAATGGCAATGCCACTTTCAAGCCTTTACAGCTTTAGCTTGTCCAAGTATAGAAATTCTCTTTAAATATTCACAGGTTCTAATTTCATTCATACAGTTGGTAGTAAAGTATGAATATATTCAATTATACTTTCAATTGGAAAATCCCCACATGAGGTACCTAGTACAATACTGGGCTAAGTGCCAAAATTACAAAATGCCAGAATATTTGTTTTAATTTTCAAAACTTTAAAATTGATATATCGGTAGCCGATCAAGTTATTTTGAATTTTGATTTAATTTGTAACATCAAAATAATATGAGCAGCTACCAAGATATCAAAGTTTTGAAGTTTGAAACTTTAAATGCATTTTCTGGCATATTGTAAATTCAGCACCCAACATAATAGTTAAGCAAAGGGCAGCTTCAGACAAGTGATCCAAAACAACAATACTGTATATACTGATATTATCTCAAGACTTAACATATAACCTCTTCCCCAGCAACAAAGAAATAATTCATTTTTGCCTGTCGGACACTTTTTGGCAAGGACAAAATATCTCGTCAAAAAGTTACCAAATAAAATTAAATTTTCCACAAATAGTCTTGTCTACTCCGGCTCTTTCTGAACCTTCTTAAAACAGAGACAAGTGTTTTCATGTATATCATGCATCCGCCAACCCCATTTCCAGTGTTTCAGTGTTCCCAGTAATAGGTGACACGTATCAAAAATGACTTCTCTTAATTTGTTACCCTTTAATTTGACTGGAATTTCAAATTCTTTTGGAAAAATTAGTCAGGGAAGAGGTTAATAGCACTTTCTTATGGGCCATTTGCCATAGGGATACCACCAAACACAAAATAAAATATTTTGGACTAACTTGTTCTGCATAACAAGTAAAAAGAACACATTATAGTTTTTTAACGCAGACATCGACATTAACTCCTTTGCCAATAAACAGAATACATTTGTAAGGATTTTACACTGGGAAACAGAACATAAATGTATGGTTTCTAACTGAGAAAGATAAACTGGAAAGATACTTAAATGCCAACAAGATCAATAACAGTAAATCAAATGTTGCACATTGTCTGGGTGCGCAAGTAGAAAACACTTCTTCTGATTCTGTATACAAGAAGGACTGATATGGAATAATGCCTTAAATTCCATTCATAAAACTAAAAGGCTTACAAATCATTTAAAAGGAGTCATTCCACTAAAGAGTAACGAAAGAGTAGTCACTTTTCAGTAACATTTTATCACAGTGCTATATGTTCATTATCAGATAATATTGAAAATTAAAACTCAGAATCTTTAAGAAAATAAAAGCTTCGTTATTTATTGCGAATATATTCAACCTTCCAAACAGTTTAAAAATATGATTTTCAAAACCTCTTTCCTACTGTAATGTAAAACCTACAATTGTTTATGGCACTACAACCTTAGACTTCAGTGCCATCTGGACCTTCATCTTGGAAGACTCTACTGCTATCACCAATGACAGATGACTTCCGTGAATCACCAATAGATGATGCTGATAACCGTTTGGCGGCACTAGGTTTTGGAGGTGGTTTAGGGGGTACCTTCTTACCCGACACTATTGTCACAGTTGGCGCAGCAGAAGCATCCAGATCTGAATCACTGGAATTAGCATTCATTATTCCATTCATATTATTATTGTTTTTGTGCTTTGAGTTATTGGGCGACAAGTCATTTCTCAAATCAGCCTGTGACTCGTTAGGGGGGTTGCCATGGTTATTCAGTTTGGAATAATTAGAAGAGCGAGAAGTATTATTTGTCCGATAAGATGGAGAAGCTGCATGTACAGTGCTAATATTGGACGGTGTAGGAGAGCATAAAGGTATTTGGGCCTGTGAAGTTTCATGAAATGGAAGACTCAAACTCCCACTGCTATCAAGCAGATTAGGTGTAGACCGGGGTAATGTGGTGCTCTGCTCTCTGGGTTGTAAGTGACTCGACTGTGAATTAGAGTTAATTGGAGCATAATATGGAGGCAGTGAGGGTGGGGAGTTTGGTGATTGAGGAGTATGAGGAGTATTTGGTTCAACAGCTTGTAGAGACGGTCGAGTTAAATCTGTATATGATGTACCATCGGCAGTGGTTCTTGGCCCTAGTGCATCGTAGACTGGATCCAGAAATTGTGGCTTTACATCATCTAGTGCAGTCAATAGAGTTTCATTTTCTGCTGAGGTTTGACCACTCCAAGATGGCAATCGATGTCTCCTTGGAAGAGTCACATATCCTGGACGAGGCTGAGCATGGACATAGGCCACAGGATAATGCCTGTAGTCTGCTGGATGAACATAACTATATCGCCATTCACTAGGAATAGTGAATTGAGAGGGACCTAATGAGTGATAAGACAACTGGGTTGGAGAAATTGATCTTGTACGTGTCATGTCTAACAAGTCTGGGTAATGACCAACTAAATCTGCAACGATACTGTGAGATGCAGTTGAGCTTTCTAAGGGTAAAGTAGTATCCTGTGACTGAAGATCATCATCCCCTTCTTCTTTCAATGTAGCCAAACCTTTACGGTGAGGTACAGGGCCTGAGTCAGGATAATCAACTTCATCAAAACACCTGTGAGCACCAGAATCTGAAGTCAGTTCCGTCAACTCTGCATCATTTTGTGGAACTTTCTCATACTTACGAGGAGGTTTCTCCACAGGGTTAACGATCATGACATTTTTGTGCTCCAAGTGACTTCCACTTGCTACACCATTGACCTTCAGAGTAGGTTTGCTCTTCTTGCACTGCCTTTTTCGACAAAAACAAGACACAAAGCCAATGATGACAATAATCAATATTAGGCCCCCTGTTGCAATTGCTATAATAATGTATAGATCAAGACCTGATCTGGGAGTTATGGCCCCAGTTAATGTTGGAGCTGCAGTAATAAGGGAGACATTCTGTTCAACCAACCCAGCAAGGTTGTCTGCAACACAGGTGTAATATGTTAGATCATAATCTGCAACATGAATAATAGTAAGCTTGGACCCTCTCTCACCTTCTTCCACTACTTCGCTTAAAATATATCTTTGCTCCGTTTGTAAAAATGGCGTTACAGACATGTTGGTTAGAACTCTCCCATTGAGAACCCACTTGACCTGCGGCAAAGGGTCACCCATAGCTCGACATGTCAGTGATGCATTTTGACCAGGAACGACAGGCACCTCTGTCTGTGGTAGTATAAGCTCTGGAAGGCAAGCTAACTCACTTTCAATGATGGTCTCCCATTTACGACCTGACACTCTTTCAGGTGAAAAACAGGTAACATGTTCCTGCAATACAGTTAAGTCTATTAATTACGTACAATTAAAAATGCAATTGATATCTAAAATTTAATATTATTCTTTGTATATGCTAAAGAATTAATAGAAATCTTTCCTTTCAGTTCCAAAATGTTTTCCTAAATTCATAAAGATATAATAATAATTTTAAAACAGTATAACTCTTTTCAATTTTCATATTAAATTCATATATATATATATATATATATATATATATATATATATATATATATATATATATATATATATATATATATATATATATATATATATATATATATATATACAGTGTTACCCCAGTTATTCGCGCTTCTTGGTTCGCTTTCTCACTCTATTGAGTTTTTTTTTTTATAAATTATTATTTTATTTCATGGGTATATGCAAAAATATTAAAATATTAAAAAAAAACTTCTCAGTATTTTCATTTTTTTTTACTGAAAAAAAACATATTTCATTATCTAATTGATAAAAAAAAATTATTTCCCAGCCTACGAATAATAAAACAGTAAAAAATAGTAAAAAACATAAATGTAGATAGATAGATAGATACGTTTATTGACCACCTCTTTTGAAAAGTACAGTATAATCTACAAAAGGAATATTTGGTCCAAATTACAATGAATAAATACAATAGATTTTGTACAATCATCAAATAAGTAGATGAATCTTAAATTAATATACATTGTACTAATAACTGAATGATATACGTACGTACAGTATAACTCACAGTATTGCATCATACGAAATAGTGTTCGATAGCGTACAATGTATTGGGGTCGCAGCTACGTGAGCTAGCATATATATTTATATTTCCAGTAGTTTCATGATTTTATTGATAAAAAAAAAACGTATTTATTAGCCTAAGAATAATAAAACAGTAAAAAACATAAATACTAACAGTACTGCAACATGTAAAATACGATACCGCTATCAGCGTTTTGGACAAAGACTCGTTCAGTCTAACTCACGTTTTGCTTGTGCTCGATAGCATACAATGTATTGGGGTCGAAGCTACGTGAGCTAGCATATATATTTATATTTCCAGTAGTTTCATGATTTTATTGATAAAAAAAAAGTATTTCTTAGCCTAAGAATAATATAACAGTAAAAGATAATAAAAAACATAAATACTAACAGTATTGCAACATTTAAAATACGATACCGCTATCGGCGTTTCGGACAATGGCTTCCACCATCTTCCATTGTCTCGCCTCACTCGTGTGCGCCATTCATGTCGTGCTTATTATTATTAATATGTTTTGCTTGTGATTTTTTACTCGCATATTTTAACCTTTGCAATGCCTCCCAAGCATCCTTCATCTTCTAAGGCTTCTTGTAGTGAGCCTAAGCAGCAAAGGAAAATGTTAACCATTGTAGATAATGTGAAACTCTTAGATATGTTGAAAGAAGGAAAAAAGTTTGTGGATGTCGGCCACTATTTTACGTAAACGTAAAAATTATTGTAAAATACTGTACCTATGTATGTCAAGTCATCATCACCTCATTCATGGTAAGTTTTCCTATCATTTTCATAAAGAAATTACGTTGCTTGCTGTTATTTATATTGTGAAGGGTGTTTTTTTAACAGTACAGGGAGGGTTTATACAGTGTAAACGTAAAAATACATTAAAATATCTATGTACATATAGGATGATCCTACTCCGCGGATTTCCGGGTTCGCACCGGGTCCCGGAACTGAACTACCGCGATAAGTGAGGCAACACTGTATATATATATATATATATATATATATATATATATATATATATATATATATATATATATATATATATATATATATATATATATGTAGTCTCCGTGGCAAAATGGTAGCGTCTGCGATTCTGAAGCGGCAGGTCGAGGGTTCGCGCCCCGTCACGGACTGAGGTTAGTAAGGGCATACACTCAGGGTAACGATTACATCTGCCAAAACAAGTCCTTCGTAAGGAGGCAACCGTCCTAGCCCTTAGTAGAAAAGGGAGTTCGTGACGTAAAACCGAATCATATATATATATATATATATATATATATATATATATATATATATATATATATATATATATATATATATATATATACTGTTCCCCCCCTTATCACGGTAGTTCGGTTCCGGGACCTGGCGCGAACCAAGAAAATCGCGAAGTAGGATCAGCCTTAAAAAAAAAAAAATAAATAAAATTAAGATGATTATGACACCAGGACAGGCCAAAAATGATAAAATAAAACGGCCTTTATCAGGCTGTAAAGAGAAACAGAGATGGAGAGTGTAATGACCTGTCAGATGTGAAGGGATTATAGAAGATGTGTAATGAATATCCAGCTCTCTGCTGGGTTTACTATACCTCTGCATTACTTTCATGATGTCTATTCTAAAAATCCTCCTTAGATCTTATTATTATTATTATTATTTTTATTATTATTATTATTATTATTGGCAACAATAATTTTCCTTTGATGATGACTGGGGAGATTATTATTATTATTATTATTATTATAATCATTACTATTATTATCATCATTATTATTATTATCATCATTATTACTACGAATTCGTAATTAAACCATTATTTTTACTATAAATAATGTAGTTTTGGTTGAATGAACAAGAGTTACTTAAAGATTCTCTCTCTCTCTCTCTCTCTCTCTCTCCCAACATTCTATTCTACCCAACCCCCCACACTCTCTTTGTCCCAGCCAACTAGGGAGGGGCACTTTACACAGTTATTAAAAGTAAATAAACCAACAAATGTACAAACAATGATGAGCATTTAAAAATAATAATAATGATGATGATGATAATAATCTCCACAATCATCATCAAAGGAAAATTATTGTTGCCAATGATAATAATAATAATAATAATAATAATAATAATAATAATAATAATAATAATCATATTAATAATAATAATAATAATAAGATCTAAGCAGAATTATTGGAATAGACATCATGAAAGTAATGCAGAGGTATATTAAAACCCAGCAGAGAGCTGGATATTCATTACATATCTTTTATAATCCCTTCACATCTGACAGGTCATTACACTCCCCATCTCTGTTTCTCTTTACAACCTGATAAAGTCTGTTTTATTTTATCATTTTTTGGCCCATCCTGGTGCCACAATAATCTATTTTTTTTTTTTTTTTTTTTTAAACCGCGATACAGTGAGAACGCGAACAAGGAAACGCGAATAACCGGGGGAACACTGTGTGTATATATGTATATATATATATATATATATATATATATATATATATATATATATATATATATATATATATATATATATATATATATATATATATATATAGGAATTCCTCATATAACGTCATTTCGAGTTCACGAACAAGGCTAATTTTTATTTATTTTTTGTTTTTTAACGTCGTTTCAAGTTCACGAACAAGGCTAATATATATATATATATATATATATATATATATATATATATATATATATATATATATATATATATATATATATATATATATATATATACCCTAGTTCTCAAAAGAACGCCTAGATAGGTTCTCAGAAGTGTCGTGTAAATGGAAAATCGCGTAAAAAAACGAGTCATTTTCCATAGGAAACAATGATATAGGGCATAGATACGTTCCAAACCTTACATAGACACACCATGCCAAAGATATAAGATAAGCAAAAAACATATTTTATTACTACATAGCAAAGCAGAAAGCCCTGTATCAATTATTAAGAGTATACAAGAGATATTCATATTCACTTTACAGCTAGAAATTAACATACATTACTGTACTGTACTCCATTATGCAGTGGGCATGAGTCATACAGTACACTGGGACATGCATGGTGGCCGTGAGCAAGTAACTTATGCGGTAGAAGAGGAGGAGGAAGCAGGAGAACGAACCTCTATCTGCAAATGTAAACAAAGATAAAATAAAAATTATAAATAACCAAAGCAAGACTAAAAAACTAAAAAAAAAATTAATTATGCAATGCCTAAATCTACCATATGACAGATTAAAAAAACTTAATCTACATTCTCTAGAGAGGCGCAGAGTTAGGGCGGACATGATTGAGGTATATAAATGGTTTAAAAGGATTAACAAGGGTGATATTAATCAATTTTTTAAAATTCATGATCAAACCAGAACTCATAATGGGTAAACGGATATAAGATTGATAAATTTAGGTTCAGAAGGGAAATTGGTGAAAATTGGCTTGGTTATACCATAAGAGTAGTTGATGCATGGAACAGGATTCCTAGTAGGATAATAAATGCCAATATATATATATATATATATATATATATATATATATATATATATATATATATATATATATATATATATATATATATATATATATATATATATATATATATATATATATATATGAATAATTTTTTTTACCCTGACTGGGATTCGAACCTAGGACTTATAATTACTAAGTCAATGATGATGATGATGATATTTTCTTATCGTAATCCTCTTTGTACTTGTGGAAGAAGTGTGAAAAAAAAAAAAAAATAATAATAATAATAATAATAATAATAATAATTGCGGGCATTATACGCGAAATTAGAATATTTTTACTATTATTTTTTGGGGCGTTATTGGAATTTCGTGTATAAAAAAATCGCGTATAAAAGGAACAAGGTGTGTATATATATATATATATATATATATATATATATATATATATATATATATATATATATATATATATATATATATATATATATATATATATATATATATATATATATATATATATTTGTGTGTGTGTGTGTGTGTGCGCGCGCGTGTGTGTGATTACCTAATTGTGTTTACGGAAAGAGCCCAAAGCTCGTATCTTCCAATCTCCTGGTCGGTTCCAATTTGTACTTAGTGATACTTATCATACCTGTCCTTAAAGCTATGGATTGAGAGAGCATTAACTACCTCCTCGCTTACCGAATTCCAACTATCAACTACTCTTACACTGAAAAAGTATTTCAATACATCCTGCATAGAAGTTTTCTTACGAAGCTTCAAACTATGACCTCTAGTTCTAGAGCAAGCCATATCAAAATATCGATCCCTATCCACTCTATCATAACCATGAAGGAATTTAAAGACTGTCACCATATCCCCCCTCAATCTTCTAGCTTCAAGTGAAGGCAAGTCTAATTCCCTCAGCCTCTCATCATGACTGAGATTACGTATTTCTGGCACCAGTTTCGTGGCATGTCTTTGAACTTTTTCAAGCTTAGCTATGTGCTTATTCAAGTGCGGATTCCAAAAGGGGGCTGCATATTCGAGTTTTGGCCTCACATAGGTTACATATATATTTCTGAACATTTCCTTGTCCATGTGCCTGAAGGCTACCCTTACATTTGATAAGAATGCATATGCTGCCCTTACTATGCCATTTATATGTATTTCTGGAGACAAATCTGCCAGTATGCTTACTCCTAGATCTCTCTCATTTTCTGTCTCTTGAAGTTGTACTCCAGCCACCAAGCAGTCAAGCTTGGGCCCTCTGGCACTTATACCCATTCTCAATACCTTAGTATTGAATTTCATTACGCACTTTTCAGACCACTCATGCAGATTATTTAGATCCTCCTGAAGTTCTCTACCATTGTTCTCGTTTTTTACTTTCTTCACAATCTTTGCATCATCTGCAAACATATTCATGAATGAATTTACAGACTCTGGTAGGTCATTTACATATACAAGGAACAAAAGTGGCCCTAAAACTGAACCCTGTGGAACTCCACTACTAACTCTTCTCCATTCAGACACTGAGTGTCTTACTCTAACCCTCTGTTCCCTTCCTTCTAAGTAAGTTTTTATCCATTCCAAAACATTTCCACCTATTCTAGCCATTGATTGCAGCTTCCTAATAAGTCTCCCATGTGGAACAGTGTCAAACGCTTTCTGGAAGTCTAGGAATATGCAATCTGCCCAGCCCTCTCTTTCCTGTAAGATTTGGCTTACCTCATCATAAAATTCTAATAAGTTTGTTACTGTTGATTCTCTTCTCTGAAGCCATGTTGCCTCACTGACAAAAAGTTGAAGGATTCCAAGTGAAGAGAGATATGTTTCCTTAGTAGTTTCTCCATAACTTTGCAAACTATGCTGGTCAAGGAAACTGGTCTATAGTTCAGAGCCGTATGTGTGTGTGTGAGAGAGAGAGAGTGAGCGATATTACCTAATTGTGTTTACGGGAAAGAGCCCAAAGCTCGCATCTTCCCGACTCCTGATCGGTTCCATTTTGTACTTAGTGATACTTATCATACCTGTCCTTAAAACTATGGAATGAGATAGCATTAACTACCTCCTCGCTTAGCACATTCCAATTATCAACTACTCTTACACTGAAATAGTATTTCCTTACATCCTGCATACAAGTTTTCTCACGAAGCGTCAAGCTATGACCTCTAGTTCTAGAGCCAGCCATATCAAAATATCGATCCCTATCCACTCTATCATAACCATGAAGGAATTTAAAGACTGTCACCATATCCCCCCTCAATCTTATAACTTCGAGTGATGGTAAGTCTAATTCCCTCAGCATCTCATCATAACTGAGATTACGTATTTCTGGTACCAGTTTCGTGGCATGTCTTTGAACTTTTTCAAGCTTAGCTAAGTGCTTTTTCAAGTGCGGATTCCAAAAGGGGGCTGCATATTCGAGTTTTGGCCTCACATAGATTACATAAATATTTCTCAACATTTCCTTGTCCATGTGCCTGAAGGCTACCCTTACATTTGAAAAGGCATATGCTGCCCTTACTATGCCATTTATATGGATTTCTGGGAAAAAACCTGCCAGTATGTTTACTCCTAGATCTCTCTCATTTTCTGTCTCTTGAAGTTGTACTCCAGCCACCGAGTAGTCAAGCTTGGGCCTTCTTGCACTTGTACCCATTCTCATTACTTTACATTTTGAAGTATTGAATTTCATTAGCCACTTTTCTGACCACTCATGCAGACTATTTAAATCTTCCTGAAGTTCTCTACCATTGTTCTCGTTTCTTACTTTCTTCACAATCTTTGCATCATCTGCAAACATATTCATGAGTGACTTTACAGACTCTGATAGGTCATTTATATACAAGGAACAAAAGTGGCTCTAAAACTGAACCCTGTGGAACTCCACTACTAACTCTTCTCCATTCAGACACTGAGTGTCTTACTCTAACTCTCTGTTCCCTTCAGTCTAAGTAAGCTTTTATCCATTCCAAGACATTTCCACCTATGCTAGCCATTGCTTGCAGCTTCCTAATAAGTCTCCCATGTGGAACAGTGTCAAACGCTTTCTGGAAGTCTAGGAATATGCAATCTGCCCAGCCCTCTCTTTCCTGTACGATTCGGCTTACCTCATCATAAAATTCTAATAAGTTACTTACTGTTGATCTACCTTCTCTAAAGCCATGTTGCCTCACTGACAAAAAGTTGAAGGATTCCAAGTGAAGAGAGATATGTTTCCTTAGTAGTTTCTCCATAACTTTACAAACTATGCTGGTCAAGGATACTGGTCTATAGATCAGAGCCATATCCCTCCTTCCCTTTTTGAAGATAGATATCACGTTTGCTTGTTCCCAGCATCTTGGAATCTCCCCTGACTCCAGTGACATTTTAAATATGATACTTAGTGCCACTGATATTGAGTTTGCGAATTTTTTAAGTACATGAGGGGATATATCCTCAGGACCTGTAGCTTTAAAAACATCTAACTCCATCAGCGCTTTGCATACCTCTGTGGCTGTAAGGTTGATGTTCTCTAATACCGGCCCTTGAGCTTCTATCTCTGCAATCTGATGGGGTGGGGTAAATTCTAATGTAACTACTTACTGAAACTCCTTGTTCAATTCTTTGCAGATCTCTTCATCCGTCTCAGTGATGCTTCCATCCGCTCTCTTAAGCCTTAAAACCTGTTCTTTTACCTTCAGTTTTCCTCTGATAAAGCTGTGGAAAAGCTTGGGATTTTCTTTAGCCTTCCTGATGATGTCCCTCTCATAGTCTCTCTCTGCCTCTCTTCTTTTACTTAGGTAATCATTTCTTGCTCTTTTGTAGGTTTGCCAGGCATTTATGTTTTTTCTCTTATACCTTTTCCAGCATTTGACTCTCCAGTCCTTAGCTCTTTTACAGTCATTATCGAACTATTTCTCTCTGGCATGAATTACACATACTTTGGTGACAGGTATGCAGCAATCTACTATCTTCCCATATTTCTCACAAAAGATCTCATACATTTCTAGTACAGATTTGTTGCAAAATAAGGTTCTCCAGTCAATAACTGCAAAAGGCATCATTCATTTTGATGTAATCTCCTTTCGGATAGTTCCTCCTCATTTCCTCAGTGCCACTACTCTCAGGCAGAATATCTTAAATGATATACTCCATCAACAACACATAGTGGTCAATCTTTCCAATTGGTGGTTCATACTAAATTTTTTCAATATCCAACACATTATCTGTGAATACTAGATCAAGTAGTGATGGCTCATCCCCACCCCTGGCCCTCGTTGGTTCCATTACAAGTTGGTGTAGGAAATTCCCTTGTACGCAATCTAGGAATCTTGCCCCGAATGAGTCCTCACCACTGTGTGGGTCAAGATTTATCCAATCTATCTCTTTATGATTAAAATCTCCCATAATCAAAATCCTACATTTTCTCTCCCGTGCCATGTTAACAATTGAGTTTATGACTTCAATAGTACCTATATGACTTTCCTCATAAACTTCTAGCCTATTCTGTTTCCTTGGTGAGTTATATACAATATTTATTAAAATGCTCTCTGACCCAGTATATATGCGAGC
This sequence comes from Halocaridina rubra, assembly GCA_037179515.1. Lineage (NCBI taxonomy): Eukaryota > Metazoa > Arthropoda > Malacostraca > Decapoda > Atyidae > Halocaridina > Halocaridina rubra. The sequence continues at coordinate 18,383 of JAXCGZ010000341.1, forward strand.
AACAAGAAATTCCTTGAACTCACTTTCTATAGCCAAGTTTATTTCTTAAACTTGAATCCTTTCACTTATGAGCAGTGCTATCCCTCCACCAGTCCTCTCAGATCTTTCAACCCTTAATATTCTGAAGCCCTTAGGAAAAACTGTGACACTGATTATGTCCTCACTCAACTTAGGCTCTGTACTTGCTACTATATCTGCCTTACTGTTGTGAATCATCTCTTTTAATTCTACTGCCATACCAGCTAATCCATCAGCATTTGTGTATAACAATCTTAATGAGGCCCCATCCCCTGATCTTCTGTCATTATCTTCTTTATCTCCCTTTTGTCTGGAAGAACTCTGAAATGAAAATTTTCCTTCTCTTCTTCATTTCTCTCCTCATTTAACCTTCTTGCCTCTTGCATCAAGTTTTTGATCTTTTCCATCTCTTCCTGTGTTCTGTATCATCTAATGGACACTTCTTTGAATTCTTGCAGGTCTTTTAGACTTTTTTTTTTCTCATCAATATTTCTCTACATGTTTCCCCTCTCTCAAAGGTTACATGTGATTACCTAATTGCGTTTGCGGGAAAGAGCCCAAAGCTCATATCTTCCCGTCTCCTGATCGGTTCCATTTTATACTTAGTGTGCGTGCGTGTGATTACCTAATTGTCATTACGGGAAAAAGCCCAAAGCTCGTATCTTCCCGTCTCCTGATCGGTTCCATTTTATACTTAGTGATACTTATCATACCTGTCCTTAAAACTATGGATTGAGATACCATTAACTACCTCCTCGCTTAGCCAATTCCAATCATCAACTACTCTTACACTGAAAAAGTATTTCCTTACATCCTGCAAAGAAGTTTTCTTACGAAGCTTCAAACTATGACCTCTAGTTCTAGAGCCAGCCATATCAAAATATCGATCCCTATCCACTCTATCATAACCATGAAGGAATTTAAAGACTGTCACCATATCCCCCCTCAATCTTCTAGCTTCCAGTGATGGTAAGTCTAATTCCCTCAGCCTCTCATCATAACTGAGATTGCGTATTTCTGGTACCAGTTTCGTGGCATGTCTTTGAACTTTTTCAAGCTTAGCTATGTGCTTTTTCAAGTGCGGATTCCAAAAGGGGGCTGCATATTCGAGTTTTGGCCTCACATAGGTTACATAAATATTTCTCAACATTTCCTTGTCCATGTGCCTGAAGGCTACCCTTACATTTGATAAGAATGCATATGCTGCCCTTACTATGCCATTTATATGGATTTCTGGAGACAAATCTGCCAGTATGTTTACTCCTAGATCTCTCTCATTTTCTGTCTCTTGAAGTTGTACTCCAGCCACCGAGTAGTCAAGCTTGGGCCTTCTTGCATTTGTACCCATTCTCATTACCTTACATTTTGAAGTATTGAATTTCATTAGCCACTTTTCTGACCACTCATGCAGATCATTTAGATCCTCCTGAAGTTCTCTACCATTGTTCTCGTTTTTTACTTTCTTCACAATCTTTGCATCATCTGCAAACATATTCATGAATGAATTTACAGACTCTGGTAGGTCATTTACATATACAAGGAACAAAAGTGGCCCTAAAACTGAACCCTGAGGAACTCCACTACTAACACTTCTCCATTCAGACACTGAGTGTCTTACTCTAACCCTCTGTTCCCTTCCTTCTAACTAAGTTTTTATCCATTATAAAACATTTCCACCTATTCTAGCCATTGATTGCAGCTTCCTAATAAGTCTCCCATGTGGAACAGTGTCAAACGCTTTCTGGAAGTCTAGGAATATGCAATCTGCCCAGCCCTCTCTTTCCTGTATGATTCGGCTTACCTCATCATAAAATTCTAATAAGTTTGTTACTGTTGATCTACCTTCTCTGAAGCCATGTTGCCTCACTGACAAAAAGTTGAAGGATTCCAAAGTGAAGAGAGATATGTTTCCTTAGTAGTTTCTCCATAACTTTGCAAACTATGCTGGTCAAGGAAACTGGTCTATAGTTCAGAGCCGTATCCCTCCTTCCCTTTTTGAAGATAGGTATCACATTTGCTTGTTTCCAGCATCTTGGAATCTCCCGACTCAAGTGACTTTTTAAATATGATACTTAGTGCCACTGATATTGAGTTTGCGCATTTTTTAAGCACATGAGGGGATATGTCATCAGGACCTGTAGCTTTATGAACATCTAAATCCATCAGCGCTTTGCATACCTCTGTGGCTGTAAGGTTGATGTTCTCTAATACCGGCCCTTGAGCTTCTATCACTGCAATCTGAGGGGGTGGGGTATTTTCTACTGTAAATACTGACTGAAACTCCTTGTTCAATTCTTTGCAGATCTCTTCATCCGTCTCAGTGATGCTTCCATCCGCTCTCTTTAGCCATAAAACCTGTTCTTTTACCTTCAGTTTTCCTCTGATAAAGCTGTGGAAAAGCTTGGGATTTTCTTTAGCCTTCCTGGTGATGTCCCCCTCATAGTCTCTCTCTGCCTCTCTCCTTTCACTTAGGTAGTCATTTCTTGCTCCAGGCATTTATGTTTTTTCTCCTCCTATACCTTTTCCAGCATTTGTCTCTCCACTCCTTAGCTCTTTTACACCCATTATCGAACCATTTCTCTCTGGCATGAATTACACCTACTTTGGTGACAGGTATGCAGCAATCTACTATCTTCCCATATTTCTCACAAAAGATGTCATACATTTCTTGTACAGATTTGTTGTAAAATAAGGTTCTCCAGTCAATAACTGTAAAAAGCTCATTCATTTTGATGTAATCTCCTTTCGGATAGTTCCTCCTCATGTCCTCAGTGCCTCTACTCTCAGGAAGAATATCTTCAATGATATACTCCATCAACAACACACAGTGGTCACTCTTTCCAATTGGTGGTTCATACTCAATTTTTTCAATATCCAACACATTATCTGTGAACACTAGATCAAGTAGTGATGGCTCATCCCCACCCCTGGCCCTTGTTGGTTCCATTACATGTTGGTGTAGGAAATTCCCTTGTACGCAATCTAGGAATCTTGCCCCGAATGAGTCCTCACCACTGTGTGGGTCAAGATTTATCCAATCTATCTCTTTATGATTAAAGTCTCCCATAATCAAAATCCTACAGTTTTTTTCCCGTGCCATGTTAACAACTGAGTTTATGACTTCAATAGTACCTATATGACTTTCCTCATAAACTTCAAGCCTATTTTGGTTCCTTGGTTGGTTGTATACAACAGTTATTATAATGCTCTCTGACCCAGTATTTTTGCGAGCAACAAGATATTCCTTGAACTCACTTTCTATAGCCAAGTTTATTTCTTCAACCTGAATCCTATCACTTATGAGCAGTGCTATCCCTCCACCAGTCCTCTCAGATCTTTCAACCCTTAGTATTCTGAAGCCCTTAGGAAAAACTGTGACACTGTTTATGTCCTCACTCAACTTAGTCTCTGTAATTGCTACTACATTTGCCTTACTGTTGTGATTCCTATCTTTTAATTCTACTGGCTTACCAGCTAATCCATCAGCATTTGTGTATAACAATCTTAATGAGGCCCCATCCCCTGATCTTCTGTCATTATCTTCTTTATCTCCCCTTTGTCTGGAAGAACTCTAAAATGAAAATTTTTCTTCTGTTCTTCATTTCTTTCCTCATTTAACCTTCTTGCCTCTTGCAACAAGTTTTTGATCTTTCCCATCTCTTCCTGTGTTCTGTATCGTCTAATGAACACTTCTTTGAATTCTTGAAGGTCTTTTAGACTTTTTTTTCTCAACAATATTTCCCTACATGTTTCCCCTCTCTCAAAGGTTACTTTTGTTGGTCTCGGCTTTCCTTCCCTCGAATATTTACCTAGTTGGTGTATGTTTACAATATCCTCAGGACCACAAACTACTCCAAACTTTCTTATCAGGTCTACAACCCTAGCTTTATTTTCTTCAAGTCTCCCCTGCCATGTTGGCTCCTGGGATTCGCTTATGCCTGAGATTACCACTGTCTTCTCCTTATCAAGTGCCTGTCTGATGAGTGGGTTTGCCCTTTCCATCACAACGTCTTTCATTTTTTCGATTACTGTCTCTTTATAGTCAACTGTTTGCATGTTTTCCAGTGCCACCACCTTTACAGCCTCTTTTACTGCCACATTCCCCTTTAGTGCATCAGCAAAGGAAGTTTTCATGGCATCATTTTCCATATTCAGCTCCTGGAACTCTTTTCTGAACTGTTCAATGTTTTCCTTAATCTGGACATTCAAAGCAGCAATCTCGTCTCTCTTAGAAGACAGCAGTGAACTAACATCTAATTCCTTTAGGTTGTCATTCAGCTGTTTGTTTTTATCTTCTTGTTTAGAAATTCTAGATTCTAGTTGACTCTATTCCCCTTCCAGCTTCTTTATTCTTTTGTCTAGTGTGTGCATGCGTGTGTGTGTGTGTCCTCTAGGGGTTAAAAGTTGGACCAGTTAGAGTAGCCAATGGTCATTTCACAGATGATGATAAAGAGATGTGTTCATGTTTATATGAATATTACTTATCTGTATTTACCAATGAAAACTAGGAATATATTCCAGAGGTAGAATGCATATACAGTACACATACTGTCCCCATAACTTACTTAGTACAATAAATATTACAAGGGAGGCTGTAATAAAAGAAATAGATAAATTACTCATAAATCTCTGGGACCTGATAAAATTTATTAAAGAAGTGCAAGAGCTTAGTTGTCAACTAACTGCACTATTCTATAATTTAAAAAAAATTAGGATTGGTACCCAAGGAGTGAAAATTGACAGATGTGGTACCTATATTTAAAAAAGGAGAATGGGTCAAAAAGAAAAATTACAGATCTGTATTTCTTCGTTTTAAATTCAGTAAAACCAATGGTATATATGAAAATAAATAAATAGCTATTAACTTGATAAAAAATGAGATAATAGTGTAGTATTTTTTTTATGTTTATAAGTGTGTTTTATATCTTATAGTTTTATTTTCTATAGCTTATGTATTGATTGTTCTTTTGCCTTTCCAGACTTACCTGCCTGCCCCTGTCTCGTCAGCAGCTGACATAGCAAGCTTTCTCCAGATAAGCAAGTCTCTCCCTCCCTATGTAAACACACCACATGAGTACAGTATACTGTACAGGTACTATTTACAGTTTTGTACTACACAGTAACACAGTAGAGGTATTAAAGTGTAATATAGTACAGATATATTTATGTATATGTGTTGTTTTATCAAACTGTACAGTACATGCATACTGAACAGTACCTGTATATTATGTTAATTTTAAAGTTTAGGAATAGTATTAAAATTAGTTTTAGCAATTTTTTAAGAAATGTTAGGATAATAGGGTCCACCATAAAAATAAAATAATTTTTTTTTTCTTTTTAGGAGACCCAGGTTTGAATATAAGTGAGTTCCGACTTATGTCGATCTTCGACTTTTTTATTTACATCATTACTGTAATTCAGGCATTGCATAATGAAAAAATTAGTTTCTTAGTCTTGCTTTTATTAATCTTTTTATGTTACAGTATCTTTATTTATTTTTGTAGCTAGGGGTTCGTTCTAACGCTTCCCCCTCCTCTTCTCCTACCGCTTATGTCAAATGCTTGCCGGCATCACGCTCATCCCATGCCTGTTGCTCACCGTATATAGAGTGAGTAGAATGTGTTTTATATTTTTCTTTTTTACAGTAATTCAGACATTGAATAATGAAAAAATTTAGGTTTCTAGGCTTGCTCTTGTTAACTGTTTTTTACGTTTGAAGACAGGGGTTTGTTCTCCTCTTCTGCAGCTTATGTCAAGTGCTCACCGCCAACACGCTCATCCCATGCATGTTGCTCACCGTATATAGAGTGAGTAGAATGTGTTTTATATTTTTCTTTTTTACAGTAATTCAGACGTTGAATAATGAAAAAATTTAGGTTTCTAGGCTTGCTCTTGTTAATTGTTTTTTTACGTTTGAAGATAGGGGTTCGTTCTCCTCTTCTCCTACCGCTATGTCAAGTGCTCACCGCCACCACGCTCTTCCCATGCCTGTTGCTCACCGTATATAGAGGGAGTAGAATGATTTTTTACATTCAGGCATTGCTTAATGAATTTTTTTTTTAGTCTTGCTTTGGCTATTTTCTATTTCTATTTTATCTTTGTTTACGTTTGCATATAGAGGTTCTTTCTCCTGCATCCTCCTCTTCTCCTACCGCTTAAGTTACGTGCTCACAGCCACCACACTTGTCCCAGTGTATGCCTGTTGCCCACCGCATAATAGAGAGCGTTAATTTGTTTACTGTACAGTAAATCTGTATATCTTTTATATTCTACACTATTTGCATGTTAATATAAATAAGTACAGGTCATTCTGCATTGTTATGTACACCTTGTTCCTTTTTTGCGCGATTTTTCTATCTACGAAATTGTAATAACGCCCCCCAAAAATAATAGTAAAAAAATTTGAATTTCGCGAATAACGTCCACCCAAAAAATTTTATTTTTTATTTTATTTTAGTAAATAAGCACCCACAGACGCTTTGCTTGCCATGCTGCCATCAGTGTGCCGCTACCCAGTATGGTGAGTGGATATATTTAGTGTTCTTTGTTTTATGTTTGTATTTTCAGCTCTTTTATATTTTAAAGATTATATATTGTACTATCATGGCCAGTAAGTCTAGGAAAAGACTCTGGAAGTGCTTCTACTCCCAAAAGAGGCAGAGAGGCAATAATTCTTGACATAAAATTGCAAGATTTGAGCCGTTATGAGAGTGGTGAGAATTAGGTCCCCATTAATCCGGCAATGCATTTCAGTGAATGTTACGGTTTGTGTTTTCCGTTCTTTTATATTTTAAAGATTATATATTGTACTATCATGGCCACTAAATGGCCAGGAAAAGACTGTATAAGTGCTTGTACTCCCATATAAGGCAGAAAGGCAATAATTCTTGAAATAAAATTGCAAGGGTTGAGCCGTCATGAGAGTGGTGAAAGTACGGTCGCCATTGAACAGGCGTTGCATCTCAGTGAATGTATGTACGTACACACTATCCGTGAAACAGAGGAAAAAATAAAAGTGCAAAAACTGATTTTAGTTTAACTTCGGCTAAATCTTCAAATTCTTGATTGGAAATTATGGGGAAAATGGAAAAAATGGTAAGTAAGAAGTTTTCACATTGTCGATCGGATATTCTAGAGAAAATGGGAAAAATGGTAAGTGTACGACACTGCCTCTACAAGTACAAGCTTAGTTTACCCTAGATTTGGACAAAAATTTCCCTAAGTCCATATTGAGTACCCTAAATGTAAGGAATTCATCATTATTATAATTATTATAATTATAATTATTATTTATTATTATTATGATTATTATTATTATATACTCAACGTAGATATCACTCATCATCTTTCTCTGATTACCCTAAATTAGGGTACTTTATCAACTGTGTGTGGATATATTCATAACTGTTTGTGTTTTCAGTTCTCTTAAATTTTACAAATAACTGTATACCTGTACTATATCATCATGGCTAGTTGCATAATGAAAATATTTAGTTTTCTAGTCTTGCTTTTGTTAATAGTTTCTTACGTTTGGCAGAGAGAGGTTCATTCTCCTTTTCTAATACCGGTGTATACCGCTTATGTCAAGTGCTCACTGCCACCTCATGCATCCCATACCTGTTGGTCACCGTATAATAGAGTGAGTAGAATGTGTGTTATCTTTTTATATAAAGTGAGTAGAATGTGTTTTTATTTTGTTACAGTAATTCAGGCATTGCATAATGAAAAAAATTTATAGTTTTCTAGTCTTGCTTTTGTTAATTGTTTCTTAAGTTTGGCAGATAGGGGTTCCTTCTTCTCTTCTTATACTGCTGACGTCACGTGCTCACTGCCACTATGCTTGTCCCATTCCTGTTGCTCACCGTATAATAGAGTGAGCAGAATGTGTCATCTTTTTTTTTTTCAGGCATTACATGATTTTTTTTTTTTAGTTTTATAGTCTTGCTAACGTGTTTTACATTTAGGCATTGCATAATTAATTTTGTTTTTTGTTTTTTAGTCTTGCTTTGGCTATTTATAATTTCTATTTTATCTTTGTTTACATTTGCAGATAGAGGTTCGTTCTCCTGCATCCTCCTCCTCTTCTACCGCTTAAGTTACGTGCTCACCGCTACCATGCACGTCCCAGTGTACTGTATGACTGTTGCCCACCGCATAATATAGAACAGTACAGTACGTTAATTTCTTGCTGTACAGTAAATCAGAATATCTTTTGCATACTCTTAAAAATATATACAGGGCGTTCTGCTTTGTTATGTAGTTATAAAATATGTTTTTACTTATCTTATATCTTTGGCATAGTGTGTCTATGTAAGGTTTGGAACGTATCTATGCCCTTTATCATTGCTTCCTGGAAAATTAATTGTTTTTTAACGCGATTTTCCATTTACCCGACACTTCTGAGAACCTATCTTCGCGTTATTCTGAGAACAAGGTGTACTTATAAAATATGTTTTACTTATCTTATATCTTTGGCATAGTGTGTTTTTGTATGGTTGTGGAAAGTATCAATGCCTACTATCATTGTTGATTATGGAAAATGACTAGTTACATTACGCGAATTTTACATTACACGTGCCTTTTGAGAACCTATCCTCGCATTGTTACAAGAGGTGAGTGTATATATATATATATATATATATATATATATATATATATATATATATATATATATATATATATATATATATATATATATATATATATAAATGCTTAGTAGGCTGGCCATGGTACCAGCCGCCCATTGAAATACAACAACTAAAGGTATTACGGATTCAACAATGACTGGTCAGACAGCTCCAAGTTGAGTCTTCCTTCAGGACGGTTTTATCTTTATGCCTACATCTACACCGAATATTCTGGCATATTCGTTACACATCTCTTGCGATCCAATTACATTTGATAAGTCAAAACACTCTCCATATCTGTTTATTTTTGCCCTCTATTATCCTCATATTTGTTATATTTATGGAAGGTCTACAGCTTATGGCCCACAGTACCCGGCATAAAGGGGTGCTAAGAAGTTCCGGGGATCTTGTTGCTCCACTACTAGCTTGAGGGTAGACAAGCATGGTGGTAGTAATAGGTCTGTCCTTAACCTTGCATCACCAAATGGATATGCTTCTTTCACTCTTTACTATTCTAACATTCGAGGCCCGAACTCTTATTCTTTCTTCTATGGAACAACACTTGGGTACTTCCCTCCATAACCTCCTCCTCCTCTTTGAAACCCAGGTGTCTAGCCATGCTTCCACTCACCCATTTCAAATCTTTCACTATAACCTGCATTTTTGTATTCGTTCCAAAGGTGGGGTCTGTGTCTACTGCAACACTAACACTCCTATTGCAAGGCTCATGGACCTTGAATCTCCTGACTTTGATGTTTTCTGGCTAAAAATCTATCTCTCCACTACCACTATATTCCTTTGTTTCTGCTACTGTTTTCCAAACTCCACTAACTTTTTGTCTTTCTTTGGAAATCTGCCATCTATCCATGAGTCCTTGATATATTCTCACCCACATGACAAAGTTCTCTATATAGGAGACTTCAATGTACACCACAGTGAGTGGCTTAATTCTTCTTACACTGATGTGGGAGGAGGTGAGGCTCTTGTTTTCTCTATTCCTCATGATCTGGAGCAAATTATCAAACATCCTACTCATGTTCCCAGTCGAGACAAACATGAAGCCAACACTCTTGACCTATTTTTTACTTCTAACCTTTCAAACTACTCTTATTATGTGCTGTCCCCTCTTTGTAAATCTGACCACTCTGTGATCACAATCTCTTCCATTTTTGCTCCCTCTTCACCAATCCCTCCTACACAGCACCGCCTTTGGCACTTTGAGCATACCAAACAAGTAGATTTGCATAACGTCTTCATTGACTTCCCATGGAATGAGTACTGCTTTTGGTCCCACAACCTTGATCAGGCAGCCCAAAAAGTTGCCGAGATCAAAGCCTCGGGAATGAAGACGTATATCCCCTCCTCTATGAAAACATGTTCTCCCCCTAATTCTTGGTTTGACGGTGCCTGTTCAATGGCTACTCAGGACAGGAATCGGGCACACCTGTCTTATTAAGCCTCTTATTATTTAACTCGTTCTGCTTTTATTGTAGCTAGGAACTGCTGTACTGCTCAGATTTGAAAGTCTAAGGCTTCCTTTATAAGAAGGAAAGTTGATGACATTGACTCCTCTCCCACTGACAAAAGTTTCTGGTCCTTAACCAAACACTTCTGTAACTCAAGCTTTCCCTCTCTCATTCATTATGATGGTTCTATAGTTTGCTCTCCTACTGACAAAGCCACTCTCTTTGGCTCTCATTTTTCTGCCAACTCTTCCGTAAATGATTCCAGCACACCTAGTTCCTTAATCTTTACCCCTCTTTAGCCTAATACCTTCCCTTAACCGTTCTTCATGCAAAGTTCATAAAGTTCTTCGCTCGCTAAAGACAAACAAGGCAACTGGTCCCGATGGTATCCCTGCAAGATTTTTTGAGGAGTATGCAGATGAACTGGCTCCCGTGCTTTGCCGCTTTTTTGCTTCATTCTCTCAACCAGTATCTATCTTTCATCTTGGAGGCATGGTCTAGTGCAGCCTGTTCCTAAGAAGGGTGACCGCTCTATTCCTTCACACTACCGACTTAATGCCCTAACTTCTTCTATCGCTAAAGTTTTCAAAACTATGCTCAATTCTCAATTTTTGAAACATCTTGAATCCAACTCACTTATCTCCGATCACAAGTACAACTTTCGCGAGGCAAGATCCACTGGTGACCTCCAGTCCTATCTTACTCATGTATGGCAATCTTCTCTGAGGAACTATGGGGAATCCTTTGTCATCGCTCTTGATATCTCTAAGGCTTTTGACAGAGTCTGGCACAAGGCTCTGTTGACCAAACTCTCTGCCTATGGCTTTACTCATTCTCTCTTTTCACTGATTTCCAATTTTCTTTCTGATCGTTTTTTATCTGTTCCACAGGACTCTGCTCTTTCACTTGCTCTGTTTCTTCTTTTCATCAATGATCTTCTACAGTCCCCATCTTCCTCTCTTTTTCACACCTTTGCTGACGATTCTACCCTTCACTTTTCCTATGCCTTTTCTTCACAACCTTCATCTGTTACTCGCAACCAGTCTTGTATCACTCTTTCTTCTATCCTCAACTCCGATTTGCAGAGGGTATCTGAGTGGGGCACCGAAAATTTAGCTAAATTTAATCCCTCCAAGGCACAGTTTCTGGCTATCTCTCTATCTTCCAGATAGCCCTATTGTTTATGAACAACTAATGAAATTTACCCTCTTAATTCTATCGACATATTAGGAATCTATATAGCCTCTAACTTGTCTTGGAGGAACCACATAATAAAAATTTCTAAATCTGCATCCAAAAAATTGGGGATGCTGTTTCGTTTTTGTCATTACTTATCCTGCTTAGAATGCTGCTCATACATCAGGGGTGCTTCTTCTTATACATATCTCCTTGATAAGGTTGAATCTATGGTAAGCAGACTCATTAATGATCCTTTTTTTACTTCAAATCTTGATTCTCTTTTTCTTCACAGGAAGGTATCATCCTTTTCATTTCTATTGCTATTACTTCCATCACTGCTCTGATGAGTTGGCGAGTTACATCCCTCCCCCAAAGCCAAGGCCGCATAACACTCACCAAGTGGTCTCATCTCACAGGTACTGCATGGAGCTTTGTAGCTCGCGGATTGGTCGATGCAGCAACTGCTTCTTCCCATCTACCTGCAGACTTTGGAACTCTCTTCCTCCTTCTGTATTTCATAATTCTTATACCTATCTTCCTTCAAAAAGCAGATCTATCGTCATCTTAAGACCTAATCCTCCATATCTCTAGGACCTCAGTACTTTAAAGACTTTTTTTTCAGTCTGTCCTTTTCCTTTGTGTATCATTACCTCATCTCTGCCTTATCCATAACCTTTTTCTTTTCCTTTGTCTTAACGTTTTCTTGTGCCTGGGCCTTTATTGAAGACGGCAGTCTCTTTGCCTGTCCCAGTGTCACACTCATAAATATATTTACACAGGGGTCCTCATTTTATGTCAAGCTTCCATTCTTGACAGCTGACTTAAAACGGATTTCGATGTAATTCAGAAAACACCTAAATCCAAACCTGGTTCCCCACCAATGCAAAATATGAATACTGTACTCTGACACGTTGAGAAATAATGTAAGTTCTTACTCTAAGACATAAATCAAGTAAAACTAAACTTCACAGTATTGCATACCTATACTTGTGTAATCTAAAACAAAAATAGTAAAGTACACTATAGGACAGTACAGTATACACTACAATATTGCTTACCTTTACTCTTGTGGTCGGCTTGCACACTGGAAGGGGCGTTGCAAGGGAGGGAGAGACTGGCTTATAAGGAGGAGGATGCTGGAGAGGCAGGTGCTGAGGAGACTGGGGTAGGGGAGTCTGGAGACGCAAAAGAGCACGCAGCAGATGCTGGAGGCACTGGCACGGTTGAGTCTATAGAGGCACCTGAGGTAGAGGGTACAGGATCTGCTGGTGGAGGGACAACCTTCATGAAGAATTGGTCGAGGTGAGTCTGGAAGGATGCCATTTTCTTTTCCTCCCAGATTTCCTTGTAACACTGCAGGGCATCAGTGATTACTCTGGCAACCTTAATGTACCTTGCAGTGTTGGGGTCCTGAGCCTCGAGTTTTGCTAACAGTTCCTCTACCAGGGCAAACGTTTCTTCCAATTCCCTGGTTGTGAATCTCTTGGGTTCTAGGATTGGTATTTCTTCATCCTTTTCAACCATCTGCTTTTCCAGCTGAATGGGGTCCTCAGCAGATAACTCATCTCCATGATATCCCAGCAGCCTTTTTACATTATCAGCCTCCACCACCAACTAGAGCTCCTTACTCAGGGCAACTACATTCTTGGTTACAGCCTCAACTGTTTCCTCAAAGCCACAGAGGTCATTCACAAACAGGGGCCCAGTTTCTTCCATACCCCATTCAAGTTCATCTGCTTATCTTCCTCCAAAGCATAAGAAATATTCTTCACAACCTGAAGAATATTGTACGACTTCCAGAAGTCTTTGAGTCAAGTTCTTGTCCTTTTCATTTGCCCTGAAAGCCATAGCAATTGTCCTTAGGAGGTAGTGGGCCTTGAAAGAGGCAATGAATGATCTCCTGATCATTGGCTGCAACAATCCAATGGTATTAGGTGGAAGGTAAATCACTTTGACATTAGGATAAAAGTCATCCAAAAGGGGAGGGTGACCAGGGGCATTGTCCAGCACTAGCAACACCATATAGGGCAGATTCTTGGAGGCACAATACCTCTCCACTTCAGGCAACTAATGATTGCTGAACCAGTTCTCAAATATCTGAAGGGTCATCCAAGCCTACTTGTTCGACTTCCAAATGACTAGCAGTTGACCCTTCCAAATGCCCTTAAGTGTCCTTGGATGTACTGCCATGTAAATCAACAAGGGCTTCTGCAGTCTACAGCAGCACTACTTCCCAAAAGCAAAGTCAGTTTCTCCTAGCTGACTTTATGGCCTGGTGGCATCTTCTCCTCCTTGGTGATGTATGCACGACTGGGCATACACTTCCAAAACAAGCTAGACTCATCCATGTTAAATACTTGTTTGGTACGGTAACCCACCTCCCTAATTATATCTGCTAACACACTGTGAAACAATTTTGCTACTTTTTCATCACCAATGGCAGCTTCAACCTTGCACCCTTAGGTAATGCAAATTAGTAAAACCCTTAAAATTATTAAACCAGACTCTACTGGTCATAAACTCTTCACTTTCACTCTCTTCCCCATTTTCTCTTTTGACAGCATCAAACCATATATTAGCCTTTTCTTGTATCACAATGAGGCTCACTGGGATACGTTGTCATGCATGTCATCAAGCCAAAGCACTAGTAATCTCTCCATCTCAATCATAATGTGACTATGCTGCTTAGTAAGTAATTACAAAGAATATCATAGGAGTAGAACCTTTCACATGTTCATGGATGCAATATTTATCATTAATGATCATCACCACGATCGTATGAGATAATCCGAGTGCGCAGCCAATGTTCATATTATTTTCTCTCTTTCCCAAGAATATTACTACTTCAACTTTCACACTCATAGTGATGGCTTTCCTTTTCTTTGTAGCATTGTTATCAAAACTATCACCATTATGCTTGGGAGACACAGTAATGTTAATAATGAATGAACACGAACAAAACCAACGAGAGAGCAGATGAACACGAGGAACAATATGGCGGGCGAGAGTAAACTGAGTGGTGGTTCTTGTTCCTCTTCTAATGCCTTGTGACAACGCATTCTTTCGCGACCCTCAACAAACTATTTCGCATAAATTCTATTTACAGCTTTGTGTTGGGTATTTTTTTAAATTCAATATAATCCTTTACTATAATCAAATACATAAACAAATAAAAACATAAAGCCATTAACTTGATATATACAAATACAGCTGTGTTGCTAGCTGTGAATTCATCCATTGCACTCACAAACTTTTCAGTGTGTGAGGTTTGAATTTACCCCAAAAGCAAGGTAGGTTGAAAACCTGATTAATTAATAATTTATTAATTATTTATTGGGCTCCGACGTAATGGTGGAATGATGTAATTTGGAACGACGAAAAATGGGGACTCCCTGTACAGTATATATATATATATATATATATATATATATATATATATATATATATATATATATATATATATATATATATATATATATATATATATATATATATATATATATATGTGCTTACTGCAACATTAACACTCCTACTGTGAGGCTCATGGACCTTGAATCTCCTGACTTTGATGTTCTCTGGCTAAAAGTCTATCTCTCCACTACCACTATCATCCTTTGCTTCTGATACTGTTCTCCAAACTCCACCGAGTTTGTGTCTTTCTTTGAATATCTCTCCTCGTGCCATGAGTCCTTGCTATCTTCTCACCCACATGCAGAAGTTCTCTACATTGGAGACTTCAATGTACACCACAGTGAGTGGCTTCATTCTTCTCACACTGATGTGGGAGGAAGCGAGGCTCTTGCTTTCTCTATTACTCACGATCTGGAGCAAATTATCAAACATCCTACTCGCGTTCCTGATCGTCACGAACATGCTGCAAACACTCTTGACCTATTTTTTACTTCTAACCCTTCAAACTACTCTTATTATGTGCTTTCCCCTCTTGGTAAATCTGACCACTCCATGATCTCTGTCTCTTCCATTTTCGCTCCCCCACCACCAATCCCTCCTACTCAACGCCGTCTTTGGCACTTCGAGCGAACCCAATATGAAAATTTGCGTAACTTTCTCTTTGACTTCCCATGGGATGACTACTGCTTTCGGTCCCGCAACCCTGATCGGGTAGCTGTAAAAGTTGCCGAGATCGTGACCGCGGGAATGGAGGCGTACATCCCCTCTTCTACAAAAACTTTCTCTCCCCCTAAACCTTGGTTTGACCGTGCCTGCTCCATGGCTATCCAGGCTAGGAATCAGGCTCACCGATCTTACCAAGCCTCTCCTTCCGATTTAACTCGCTCTGCTTTTATTATAGCTAGGAATCGCTGTACAGCTCAGATTCGAAGGTCTAAGGCTTCCTTTATAAGAAGGAAAGTTGATGACCTTAACTCCTCTCCCACTGACAAATGCTTCTGGTCCTTAGCCAAAAACCTCTCCAAAAACTTCTGTAACTCAAGCTTTCCCCCTCTCATTCGTTCTGATGGTTCTATAGCTTGCTCTCCCACTGACAAAGCCACTCTCTTTGGCTCTCATTTTTCTGCCAACTCTTCTATCAACGATTCCAGCGCACCTGTTCCTCAGTCTTTTCCCCTCTCTAACCCTATGCCCTCCCTTATCCTTTCTTCACGCAAAGTTCATAAGGTTCTTCGCTCACTAAAGACAAACAAGGCATCTGGTCCCGATGGTATCCCTGCAAGGTTCCTTAAGGAGTTTGCAGATGAACTGGCTCCCGTGCTTTGCCGTCTTTTTCGCCTCATTCTGTCAACCAGTATCTATCCTTCATCTTGGAAGCATGCTCTAGTTCAACCTGTTCCTAAGAAGGGTGACCGCTCTATTCCTTCTAACTACCGACCTATTGCTCTAACCTCCTCTATTGCTAAAGTTTTCGAAACTTTGCTCAATGCTCACTTCTTGAAACGTCTTGAATCTAACTCACTTATCTCCGATCACCAGTACGGCTTCCGCAAGGCAAGATCCACTGGTGATCTCCTGTCCTATCTTACTCATGTATGGTCATCTTCTCTGAGGAACTATGGGGAATCCTTTGTCGTCGCCCTTGATATCTCTAAGGCTTTTGACAGAGTGTGGCACAAGGCTCTGTTGGCCAAACTCCCTGCCTATGGCTTTACCCCTTCTTTCTGTTCTCTGATTTCCAGTTTTCTTACTGACCGTTCTATATCTGTAGTTGTTGATGGCGCGACATCTAGCCCTTTCTCTGTTTCCAGTGGTGTTCCACAGGGCTCTGTTCTTTCACCTACTCTCTTCCTTCTCTTCATCAATGATCTTCTACAATCCCCATCTTCCTCTCTTCTTCATGCCTTTGCCGATGATTCTACCCTTCACTTTTCCTCTGCCTTTTCTTCACAACCTTCATCTGTTACTCGTAATCAATCTCGTATCACTCTTTCTTCTACTCTTAACTCCGATTTGCAGAGAGTATCTGAATGGGGCACTCAAAATTTAGTTAAATTCAATGCCTCCAAGACACAGTTTCTGGCTATCTCTTTATCTTCTTCTCCTCCTGATAACCCTATTGTCTTCGAAACTAATGAAATTTACCCTCTTAACTCTATCAATATATTAGGAATCCATATAGCCTCTAACTTGTCTTGGAGGAATCACATAATCCAAATTTCTAAATCTTCATCCAAAAAATTGGGGGTTTTGTTTCGTTTTCGTTATTACTTTTCCTCATTGCAGTTACTTAAAATTTACAAAGGTCTTATCCGCCCCTGCTTAGAATACTGCTCACACATCTGGGGTGCTTCTTCCTTTACTTATCTTCTTGATAGGGTTGAATCTAAGGCAGTCAGACTCATTAATGATCCTTCTCTTACTTCTAACCTGGATTCTCTCTCTCTTCGCCGTAAGGTATCTTCCCTTTCGCTTTTCTATCGCTACTACTTCCATCGCTGCTCTGATGAGTTGGCGAGTTGCATCCCTCCTCCACTGCCGAGGCCGCGTAACACTCGCCAAGCGGCCTCATCTCACAGGTACTGTGTGGAGATTTGTAGCTCGCGGATTGGTCGGTGCAGCGACTGCTTCTTCCCATCTACCTCCAGACTCTGGAACTCTCTTCCTCCTTCTGTCTTTCCTAATTCTTATGACCTTTCATCCTTCAAAAAGCAGATCTATCTTCATCTCAGAGCCTAGTCCTCCATATCTCTGGGTCCTCTTTACTTTGACTGTTTTTTTCTGTCTGTCGTTTTCCTTTGTGTGCCATTACCTCATCTTTGCCTTGCCCTTAACCTTTTTCTTTTCCTTCGTCTTGGTATTTTCTCGTGCCCGGGCCTTTGTTGATGAGGGCAGTTTCTGCCTGTCCCGGTGTCACTCTCTTAAAAAAAAATATATATATATATATATATATATATATATATATATATATATATATATATATATATATATATATATATATATATATATATATATATATATATATATACAGTTAACTCGTTTTATACGTATTGCTATAATACACCAAACTGGAATAAAGCCTCCAAAAAATAATAGTAAAAAATACGAAATGCACGAGCTATGTGCATGAGCGTGAGAAAAAAACTAGGTAGTTTAGTACCTAAGCGACCGCCTCTGAGGAAGTTTCCCACCATGCTGCCATGAGCTTCAGTCTCTCTTCACCCAGTATTAATCCCAACAACAACCAATGGTTTGCTCTCCCCCTTCCTCTTCCTCTTTTCCTCCCTCTCCTACCGCTTGCGTCATCTTTATTTACGCTTGCAGCTAAGGGTTCGTTCTCAGGGTGCGTCAATTCTTTTTTGCTGTACAGTATTTTTTGGAAATCTGTACATATTTTATAATGTACACTATTTGTATATCAATTCAAATAACTACAGATCTCTCAGCTTTGCTATGTACTTATAAACTATGTTTTACTTATTTTATACGTTTGGCATAGTGTGTTTCTGTACGGTTATGGAAAGTATACATGCCTATTATCATTGTTTCTTATGGTAAATGACTACTTACATTACGCGAATTTTACATTACACATCACTTCTGAGAACCTATCCTTGCATTGTTCCAAGAGGTGAGTGTATATATATATATATATATATATATATATATATATATATATATATATATATATATATATATATATATATATATATATATATATATATATATATATATATATAAATATATATATATATATATATATATATATATATATATATATATATATATATATATATATATATATATATATATATATATATATATATATATATATATATATATATTGCCTCTGGTCAGGATCCGAACCTAGGACACAATCAGTGCCAAGGCACTACCAATTACAAACATTACTTACTTGTAAGAGGGATTTGTGTTTAACCCAATGAAGTAACTCCTTCAATCGGCAATCACACTCCCAAGGATTATCATGAAGCTCTAAGTCAACAAGTTGCGAATTATTGGTGAATAAATCTGGCTGCAGGAGCTTTAAACGATTACCAGATAACCTGTTACAAATGAGTTAAATTACCAAAACTTCATGTACAATAACTCAAAACAATCTGACATATAGCACTGAGCTTCATTGCTCAGTGCCTGAAAATTCTCTTCCTGATGCTTATATACTAATGTCACTCTATTCCACAGCGTACTTACTATAGGGTATTTTCCATTCTACATGTTTAACAGAATTTGTTTGCTAATTCAATAATCACTATGAATCGAAATTCCAATGGGGGTAGAATTGGGCAGGCTGGGGCAGAAAAAATTACAGATAGATACCCTTCCTAACCCTACAGTGTGGGCTCAACACCGGTATGTTATTCCAAAATTGAGCACTCTTACCACTGCGCTACCACAGTATTCATATGGTAAGTCTAGGAGTAATAAAAATTTCCACAAGACTCCTACTGTACAGTTAATTGCTATAAGGAGTAAAATAGTACATCTTTAAATAATGACATGGGTGTGTTGAATTAATTCAATTTCTATCTCAATAACGAAGGTCATCTCCAGGTTTAAAACGGCTGCAAGTTTACTAATGCAAATTACCCAGTGGTGTCTTCCATGTAAAACATTTCTTCTAAGCACCTCAGTCTATACTGTATTAAGCTGCTATCATTCTGGCAAAAAATCAATTAAGTATCAAAATTTATTCTCAATTGTTGTTGATGCTGTTCCCTGAGCTGCCTGGATGAACTACTCCCTAAGGAAGGCATTACTGATCCTGGGCTTTCCCATAGAGCTTTCAGGGAGTGCATACTGTATTGCTGGTATATATGGTTATGAGCAGTATAATCTTTTATTATTTGTTTACCAGTTAGTTCCCTATGTCTCTGGCAAGAAAAGTCTTCAAGAAATGACCACTGGAGAATTATTACTCGATGTGGAATATTGCTTTATTGCATGTGTCGCGTCCAGGAGATCAAAACCTCTGCCAGGTTGTTGGCAATTTACAATTCTTTAATGGCATTCCATCAAAGAATGATAATGAATAGATTGGACTGATAATCTGTGGGACTTTAAACACAAATATGTTAATTCTATTAACATATCAGGAATTCAGATAGCCTTTTACTTGCCTTGGAGGAGACACATAATCCAAATATTTAAATCTGCATTCAAAAAATTGGGGGTTCTGTTTTGTTTTCATCATTACTTTTCCTCTCTCCGTTATTTGAAATCTAAAAAGGTCTTATCTGTCCCTGCTTAGGATACTGTTCATACATCTGGGGTGCTTCTTCTTATACTATCTCCTAGATGGGTTGAATTTAAGGCAATCAGACTCAGCAGTGACCCTTCACTTACTTTTAATCTGGATTCTCTTTCTCTTATCCATAGGGTATCATCCCTTTCTCTTTTCTATCGCTAATACTTCCATTGCTGCTTTAATAAGTTGCATGGTTGTATCCCTACCCCATTGCTGAGGCAGCGCAAGATTCACCAAGCAATCTCATGCCACAAGTGCTGTGTTGAGATATGTAGTTCGCGGATCGTACTGTGTAGCAACTGCTACTTCCCATCAACCTCCATATTCTGGAACTCTCTTCCTCCTTCTGTCTATCCTAATTCTTATAACCTAACTTACTTTAAAAAAGCTGATCTATCATAATCTCAGAGCCTAATCCTGCCATATAGGTCCTCAATACGCTGACTATTCTTTCAGCCTATACGTTTCCAACAGTTTATCATTCCTTTATTTCTGCCTTGACCTTAACGCTTTACATTTTCCTCATCTTAATGTTTTCTTTGTGGCCAGGTCTGCTGAGGGCAATTTTTTTGTCTGTCGCAGAGTCACACTTATAAATAAAATACATTTCTGTAAGTGTGAAGCATGAGTACACCGTAATACCCTGATCTACTGAGAAAAAAGGGAATCAAAGACTGTACAATCTTTACTTGAAGACCAATTTTTTTTTCTTTAAAAGACTAACAAACGAATTATATGCACCTGCAGATTGTATCAAATGACAACAAAATATTTGCCACTAGATAAGTACATGAAGTCTTTATAAATGTAAATTTGTTTTTTTTAGTTCATCCAATATATATATATATATATATATATATATTATATATATATATATATATATATATATATATATATATATATATATATATATATATATATATATATATATATATATATATATATATATATATATATATATATATATATACACACGTAGTTCTTTAGTATCATCATTTGCTACATATTCAGGTGCATTCTGCAAAAACTACATCACTATTACAGATAACTTACTATAATGATAGTGAAAAAGGGTAAACTGATAGGAATACATTATATTAAATCAAATTGAACTAAATTAGATTAAAACTCTATTAAATATGATTTACTCACCGAAGAGACTCTAAGAGGTTGAGGTTGATTATAGCATAGTTGTTTATGTACGAAATTTGGTTGTCCGTAAAGAAAAGTTTCCGTAAATGTGGAAGTACTGGAAACTGTATCCCATCCAGGCGAGACAATTTATTGGAGCTCAAATCTAGTAGTCGAAGTTTTTCCATACCTTTGGAATTATACAGACAACAACAATAAGTAGCATTTTTCAAATACTTTTTATGTATCACAATGAGACCCTGCTATGACAGTGCTCACAGTGCCTGTCTGGGGAATGAAGGCTGGATGCCCTTCCTAATGCCCCACTGTAGGCTCGATTGTGGGTGTCACCTCTTGAGTTGAGTATTCTAACCTCTACACTACGGTGATCCCCAACAGTCCAATTAAAAGATGAATGAACTTGTTAGCGAATAGTTACCAGATATTGTTAGAGCAAATCTGTGCCAGAGAGTTTTACATGTTATTTTCAATTAATAGAATGTGAATTTTACATCAGTGCATGAAAGGAATTTTCAGTGACTTGCTAATTATACTATTATCATTATTATCATTGTTATTATAATTTATATTATCATAAACCAAGCAACAAGCCAAGCTCAAAAAAGCCAAAGACAATAAATGTATCTTTAGTCATTTATTTTAACTAAAGAGTACTACACATTTATTATATTGACACAAAGATGGGCAAAATAAATTGCCCTAATTGGGTCTAGGCACTGAGAAAATAAAAATCAGAGATGGGGAGTGTTGTGCATTGTTATATGTGAAGGGTACACAAAATAATGATCAGCAAACGGCAATTACCATTTTATATCACTATTTAAATATGCACTCTTCTTACATACTGCATTATTGGGCATGATAAATCAATGTATACTGTGTTCCTCGACCAGTCATGAAAGTCAATTAAATGGGGTGGAACAAATGGACTGGGAGTCTCCTCAGTATGTTGCTTTGACTCAGCCACCTACCTTACAAGGGGGATAACGGTTCTTGTATATGGAGGTGCTACAGTGTGTGGCTGGGGTATGAATGCTAGCTGCCCTTTCTAACGTGATGAGTTAAGTACTAAAATTATTCGCATATACATAAAGCCCAAGAAACTGAAATAATTTTACAAAGCAACACCAAAATAAATTCTTTAGATTTTCCAAGACTGGTTATCGATGAGTGATAAAATCTAGTATGGAAGTGCAATTAATGAATCTTCAAAATGTGAATTCTGTGAAGACCTTATAAGCTCCTCCTATGGATTTTTGCCCTTCATGTTGCTAGCTCCATCATCAGACTAGCAACAAATAACCACATGAACAGTTTACTAAATATTATCAGCCAATACCCTCCACCAAGATGACCATGCAATAACTCTCTCTCACCCCAAAACAGGAATTCATTTAAATTGTTTGATGTAAACTAATAATTCACAACTGAATACTTATGCTCTCCGTTATCTTTACAGTTTTGCACAATCTCACCTGCGGGCCAATTAGGAAAGTCCGATCACCAACAATAACAGATGTCACCCCACCTTCTCACCAACAGGAAAGCCCATTCGCCAGCAAGAGCGAATACCACGTACACTCCAAAAAATCCCACCCCACCTGCGGGCCACAAGTGGAAGGTCCGCTCACCCTCAAGGGTGAACATCCAAGAACAACATCCTCCTATGAAGGAGTGTGTACCATTTATGTGCAACAATTAGTTCCCGTGAATGGGGGTGTATACAGAAAAGTTGGAGCTGGGGATTATGACTGTATGAACTTTCTAATGCCCAAAAGTGGTCTCGTCAGTCGTCTCTCAACTTGTGTGTGATACTACTGTAGCATCCTTCTAAGAAGGAAACTGGAAGAAATTTGTGTCAAGCACCAGAGGTGAGCATTGTAGCAGTGGCAGATTGCTCAACTCAGGAGGTGATGGAGCAGAGTTTGAGCCCATGGCAGGTCATTAGGAAGGGCATCCAGCCTTAATTCCCCAGTTTCAATCCATCTATAACTACCCCCAAATGGAGACTAATAGTGACACATAAAACTATGCACATTCTAGAATGGCATGCTTCAAATTGTAAATTCTGTGAAAGCCTTATATATTCCTCCTATGAAGGAATGTTCACCGTGTAATGTGTTAAACTTAATTCCAGTGAATGGGGGTGGATACAGAAAGGTTGGAGCTGGGGATTAAGAATGTATGACCTCCCTAATGCAACACGGTGGACTCATCAGTCGTCTCCCAACTAATGCGTACTACCACTGAGGTATCCTTCAAAGAAGGAAACAAAAAATTTGTGTCAAGCACCAGTGGTGACCGCTGTAGCATAGCCGTAGATTGCTCAAGTCAGGGTGTGATGGCCCAGCGTTGAAGCCCATAGCAGGCTGTTAGGAAGGGCATTCAGCCTTTCCCAGTTTCAATCGATCTATATCCGCCCCCAAATGGGGATTAATAATGGCAAATAAAATACAGATAAAGATTAAAATAATAAATACTCACCAGTGAATGTATGTGGATGGAGCTTGTCAATACGATTCTGTGCTAGGTTAAGCTCTATCAAGATCTTTAGATCTCTAAAAGCATCCTTGTGGATGCTCTGGATATAATTTTCTCCAAGGTATAACTTCTGTAAATGAACTAGTCCAGCTGTCTTGAAGGCATCTTTTTCTAAATGTCTGAAAACAAAGAATAATTAACAATTACTTTATAAATTCAATACTATCTATCTATATACAAAAGACATTAACCTCCTTATATGGTGGACGTGGCCCAAAGGGATTTCTCGCACCTGCTAGCTCAGTGAACTGTGGTGGAAGGGGGTGACGGAAGTTGCCATGTGATGAAGCAGTGGGGGAAAACCAACTGCGGCTGTCAGGCCTCATTGTAGACTATCCTTGCCCACCTACCTTGTGGGAGACCCAAGCAGGGTGGAAGGGGGGGAGATGTGGTAACCCTTTATCCCAAAGGAGCTGAGAGGAGTGGTTGAGGTGTGTACGGATCGTGGTAATTGCGCATTTCTTGGCTTAGCCAACTCTCTTACAAGGGGACATGAGGCATGTGTATGTATAATAAAGTGGATGGCTGAGGCAAAGCAAAACTTTGACTAATTATTGGAGTAAAATTCAAAGGAGAGGATTCCACGTCCCCTTGTCTTGCCTTATTTAGTTGACTTTTATGATGCACGGAGGAACCCGGAGGAGGTATTCTTGCTCCCTCTCCACTGAAATGGTTTAGATCATGTGCGGAAAAGTCAGCTTGATCCTTGGCTAGATTTTATCCTAAGACAAATTAATACTGAATTACTAATATTCTTTATGATATTTTATTACAGTGACAATACTGCATGATGTGCATCTGTTGCCAAACTGTATGAAAAATTTTAGTGCCCACGTGGTTTGATTCCAATGCTTTCCCTCTCTTCGAATCGATGTAGAACTAATAAGATCCAATTCGGACTTGAGGCATAAGTTGAAACAAGGCTAAAGGTACTACAGCATGTAAACTAGGTCTAGTACTCCTGCATGGGAACAAGCTTTGCCTTAGCCACACCCACATCATATTTTCTATGCAATGACCTTGTAAAACCAAATTCAAATTCAATTGGTCTAAGAATACACAGAAGGACCTCCAACCTCCGGCTCCTTTTTGTATCTCACAGCTTGGTAGAGGTGTAGGAGGTATAAGTACAGTATTACTTTTAGTAGTAATTTAGTTCAGTAAAAGGATATATAGAGGATAGACCAAATCCCCCAATCATCTCTAGGCAGTCATCAGTCAGCATCACAGCTGTCTTTGGCTGATAACTGTGGAATGTAGACAACCACTAGGCTTTGGGACTTATCAGCTGTTTGTAAGAAGACTTCGAAAATAAAAACATCATGTCTGTTCTCCCAAGACCCAGAGTTTTATCTAAACTCCAACATTATATATAAGATCAGGAAGGAGTATAAGAAAAGAATAAAACAATCCCATAAAAACTCGATTTTAGCCTACGTTAACACCAAGTGAGTCAAGTCATATCAAGTCAAGAGAGTCATTTGACGCCATATTTTGAATTCAAGTCATGCGCAATGATTCAACTGACTCGACTCTTCTGGTGTGAATGGTTTTTCAAAGATCCATACAAATTAAATGTTAACTGGGGAGGTGATTCAAGAGGCGTCATGATCGTAATGAATTGAAGTTACTCGACTCGGTGTAAATGCCGCCTTAGAGTAATCAACTCATGCATAAGATTTCTCTTGTGACAATATTCAATTTCCTCAGGGAAAAGTTCAGCATATTAATCTCTTCCTCCGGCAACATAAAAATACAGACACTCCCCAACTTATAAATGAGTTAGGTTTCAGAAGTCCGTTCTTAAGTAGATATGTTCATAAGTTGTGCTTAGGTAAAAAAAAATAAGAAGTACTGTACAATACATACATATGCAGTACTGTACAGTAGTATGCTAAAGACACTTAACTACTACATAAAACATAAAGCATTAAAGAATTTTAATATATTCATAAGTTGATATTTTGTATGTACAGCACTGTACATATGTTGGTTAAGCACCAGAAAGGACTGCAATTATTACAACAGGTTCCATGACCCTTTATTTCAAATTTCCCTTTTGAAAAGCGTGATAGAGTGTTTCTTCTTCCAAAGAATTAATAGCTCTTCTCCAAAAATGTCTTCAACAAAGAAGTGCCTTTTGCATTGGACATGAACTGAGGACACTTTTCCAGAAAAGTGTCTTGAGCAAAGATTGTTTTGCACTTGGTGTGCCACACGTGATGCTTCAATAACATATGAAATATCGAGAAATTTCTTCACTACCATTTAATTTTTACCAAACCTTGGATAAGCACCAAGGCATAGCAAGTACAGAACAATTATTGCTGAAGACACTTTTCTAGAAAAAGATGTCTGAACCTCTCTGGAAGTGGAACTTCTTGGTCTTTGTAAACGGAAGAAGAATCTCTCTATCACTCTTTTCAAATGGGAATATCTGGAATGCAGTATTAATGAATTTTAATACAGTAATACTAATGTAATAAAACAGTACAGTAGAGTAAAGTATATATTATACATGAGTAGATAATGGGCAAATTTTTATTCTTATTAATGAATGTTTGTAACTTGGTTTTTCGTAAGTAGGGGAACTTCTGTATCTAATTTTTGCCCATCTAACATCTTTGGTAAGGATGAAATATCTCATCAAAAAGTTACCATATCAAATTATACTTTGAACAAGTATTCTCATCCATTCAAGCTATCTCTAAGCCTTCCTGGGAGACAAGAATTTTTGTATTAATCACACATCTGCCAACTCCAATTTCAGCATCCCTGCAGCATGTGAGATGTATCAAAAATGATTTCTCTCGATTTTTCTTACTTTTGTTTTGTCTGGTATTGCATAGTTTTCTGAAAAAAAAAATTACCAGAGAAAAGATTAATGAGGTTAACATGCTTACTCTATTTTGTTTCCTGCAAGGTTCAATTCTTGAATCTCTGGACTCAGTGTAATTGGTATCGTTGAGAATCCTGCATTACGGCAATCAGCCACCTGAAATCAAAACAATAAATATCTATCAGCTAAAAGCAATATAAACATGAATGCCATAAATAAGGACTGAGTTCCTTATATCAATTAATGTTTCACTCACATATATATAATGACTAAATTAATACGGTTGCTGTTGTTCCATAAGCTGCCAGGGGGAAATGCTCTGAGTCCCTAAAACTGGCCACTGCCAATTCCGGGCTTTATATTGTTGTTGTATGTCATTGTGTGCAGTGCAGTCTTCCATAATGTGCTTGACTGCATACGGTGATGTGTTACATCCCTAGTGGAGGGGTAGAAGGCCTTCCACCTTTGTATTCCATGTTGGTTGGGTAGAAGGCATTCCAACCTTATATTCTCTTATCACAGGGTTGAAGGCATTGCAACCTTGTATTCCAGCTGAAGGGGTAGAAGGCGTTCCACCCTTGAATTCCCTGTTGGTCAGATAAAAGGCACCCCAAACTTGTATTCCCTGCTGATGTGGTAAAAGGCATTTTACCCTTGTTTTCCCTGCTAGTCGAGTAAAAGGCATTCCACCCTTGTATTCCCTGCAGGTGGGGTAGAAGACATTCCATCCTTGTATACCCTCCATGTTACACACGGCGACTAAAATTGGACATAAAAGAATTTCTCCCACATTTTATACACAATGTAGGAAGCAACTAAGAGGGATATTCTTGGTGGAAGGAGGGAAAGAATGCTGTCCTGATATTCCTTACATATAATTAAGACCTGATATAAAGGCGATGGTCTGGTACTTGTAGCCTTCCTGAAAATTTTGTTTTAGCCACATAAGAGCTAAAAGAAGTGGTATGAATGGGCAGAATATGACCAAGCCCTAATACCTCCCTTGTCTACATACCTTCTCTCTGACTAGAGTGAGATATGGCGACTCTTGTACAAATAAAAAATAATGAGTACAATAATATGACCCTCTAAGGGGTGAGGGGCTAGAATGCCTACTCTGTGTTCCACTGCGTGTTGGAAATGTCGACTATATGGGGCACAGCGCAAAGCCTGGGAAATCCATCCTCTTTATTTCCTTTCACACAGAATCAAGTTTTACACTTTGACTCAGCCATCTCCCTTATAAGGGGGAATATGGCTTATAAATACAGACAGAAAAAATAATACATAAGAAATATTACTGGTTGTAGATCAAATACGTTAGAGGAATATTACATTCCATTCATGACTATACAACTCCAACCCATTCCTAAAAAATAATTAATCATAAATGTTTTGTAGAATAAATTATAATTAATAAATTGAGATGACTTTCTCTGAGAATCATTTGGTGAATTATTATTTTTTTTTGTGAAATATTGCAATGAATCAGTTTTCTTCAGGAATCATTTTAGAGCCGCTTTAGTAATTCTGTCAGAGAAGAGGAATGGATGCTTCCATTTACAAACCCAATTTTACTTAAGAAAAATTTTGATTATGCCGGGTAATAAAGCATAGCATATGATATTCGGGATAAGGGAGCAGGCTACATGAGACAGGAAAAGGTGGAAAAAGCTTGCAAGAAAAAGCGACCCTGTATAGAAATAAGCTAAAGACAAACACAGACACAGACACACACAGACATACATACATACATATATATATATATATATATATATATATATATATATATATATATATATATATATATATATATATATATATACAGTAATCCCCCCTTATCGTGGTAGTTCGGTTCCGGGATCCGGCGCGAGACAGGAAAACTGTGAAGTAGGATCAGCCTATATGTACATAGATATTTTAATTTATTTTTACGTTTACACTGTATAAACCCTCCCTGTACTGTTAACAAACCACCCTTTACTTTATAAATAACAGCATGCAACGTAAATTTATATGAAAGTGATAGATAAAATTACGGTGAATGAAGTGGTAATTACATGACATACTCATGTACATAGGTATTTTACAATTATTTTTGCCAAAAAAAAAAAACGCGATACAGTGGAGACGCGAACCAAGAAACGCAATCCAGCGGGGGATCACTGTGTGGTATATATATATATATATATATATATATATATATATATATATATATATATATATATATATATATATATATATATATATATATGATTAGTAGGTTGGCCATGGCACCAGCCGCCCATTGAAAGACTACGACTGAAGGTATTAGGATGCAACTAGGACTGGTCCAGACAGTTCCAGGTTGAGTCTTCCTTCAGGACGGTTCTTTCCTCATGCCTACATCTACACTGAATATTCTGGCGTATTCATTACACATCTCTTGTTATTCTATTACATTTGACACGTCACAACATTCTGCAGATCTGTCTCTTTTACTTTCCATTTCCTCACATTTGTTATTATTTATGGAAGGTTCAAAACTAATGGCCCCCAGTACCCGGCATAGTGGAGGTGCGAAGAATCTCCGGGGATCGCGTTGACTCCACCATTGGCTTGAGGGCAGACACGCCTGGTGGTAGTAATGGTTCTGCTCTTGCACCTCCCAATAGATCTGCTTCTTTCACTCTTCACTATTCAAACATTTGTGGGCTGAACTCTAATCTTTCGTCTGTGGAAGAGCACTTGGGCACTTTCCTCCCTAACCTCCTCTTCCTATCAGAAACCCAGCTGTCTATACATGCTTCCACTGACCCATTCCAAATCTCTCACTATAATCTGTATACTCGTTTTCACACCAAAGGTGGGGTCTGTGCATACTGCAACACTAACACTCCTACTGTGAGGCTCATGGACCTTGAATCTCCTGACTTTGATGTTCTCTGGCTAAAAGTCTATCTCTCCACTACCACTATCATCCTTTGCTTCTGCTACTGTTCTCAAAACTCCACCGAGTTTGTCTTTCTTTAAATATCTCTCCTCGTGCCATGAGTCCTTCCTATCTTCTCACTCACATGCCGAAGTTCTCTACATTGGAGACTTCAATGTACACCACAGTGAGTGGATTCATTCTTCTCACACTGATGTGGGAGGAAGCGAGGCCATTGCTTTCTCTATTACTCACGATCTGGAGCAAATTATCAAACATCCTACTCACGTTCCTGATCGTCACGAACATGCTGCAAACACTCTTGACCTAGCTTTTACTTCTAACCCTTCAAACTACTCTTATTATGTGCTTTCCCCTCTTGGTAAATCTGACCACTCTATGATCTCTGTCTCTTCCATTTTCGCTCCCCCACCACCAATCCCTCCTATTCAACACCGCCTTTGGCACTTCGAGCGAACCCAACATGAAAATTTGCGTAACTTTCTCTTTGACTACCCATGGGATGACTACTGCTTTCAGTCCCACAACCCTGATCAGGAAGCTCTAAAAGTTGCCAAGATTGTGACCGCGGGAATGGAGGCGTACATCCCCTCTTCTACATAAACTTTCTCTCCCCCTAAACCTTGGTTTGACCGTGCCTGCTCCATGGCTATCCAGGCTAGGAATCAGGCTCACCGATCTTACCAAGCCTCTCCTTCCGATTTAACTCGCTCTGCAATTATTATAGCTAGGAATCGCTGTACTGCTCAGATTCGAAGGTCTAAGGTTTCCTTTATAAGAAGGAAAGTTGATGACCTTAACACCTCTCCCACTGACAAATGCTTCTGGTCCTTAGCCAAAAAACTCTCCAAAAACTTCTGTAACTCAAGCTTTCCCCCTCTCATTCATTCTGATGGTTTTATAGCTTGCTCTCCCACTGACAAAGCCACTCTCTTTGGCTCTCATTTTTCTGCCAACTCTTCTATCAACGATTCCAGCGCACCTGTTCCTCAGTCTTTTCCCCTCTCTAACCCTATGCCCTCCCTTATCCTTCCTTCACGAAAAGTTCATAAGGTTCCTCACTCACTAAAGATGAACAAGGCATCTGGTCCCGATGGCATCCCTGCAAGGTTCCTTAAGGAATTTGCAGATGAACTGGCTCCAGTGCTAAGAAGGGTGACCGCTCTATTCCTTCTAACTACCGACCTATTGCTCTAACCTCCTCTATTGCTAAAGTTTTCGAAACTTTACTCAATGCTCACTTCTTGAAACGCCTTGAATCTAACTCATTTATCTCCGGTCACCAGTACGGCTTCCACAACGCAAGATCCACTGGTGATCTCCTGTCCTATCTTACTCATGTATGGTCATCATCTCTGAAGAACTATGGGGAATCCTTTGTCATCGCCCTTGATATCTCTAAGGCTTTTGACAGAGTCTGGCACAGGGCTCTGTTGGCCAAACTCCCTGCCTATGGCTTTACCCCTTCTTTCTGTTCTCTGATTTCCAGTTTTCTTACTGACAGTTCTATATCTGTAGTTGTTGATGGCGCAACATCTAGCCCTCTGCGCTGTTACCAGTGGTGTTCCACAGGGCTCTGTTCTTTCACCTACTCTCTTCCTTCTCTTCATCAATGATCTTCTACAATCCCCATCTTCCTCTCTTCTTCATGCCTTTGCTGATGATTCTACCCTTCACTTTTCCTCTGCCCTTTCTTCACAACCTTCATCTGTTACTCGTAATCAATATCGTATCCACTCTTTCTTCTACTCTTAACTCCGATTTGCAGAGAGTATCTGAATGGGGCACTCAAAATTTAGGTTAAATTCAATGCCTCCAAGCACAGTTTCTGGCTATCTCTTTATCTTCTTCTCCTCCTGATAACCCTATTGTCTTCAAAACTAATGAAATTTACCCTCTTAACTCTATCAATATATTAGGAATCCATATAGCCTCTAACTTGTCTTGGAGGAATCACATAATCCAAATTTCTAAACTCATCCAAAATATTGGGGGCTTTGTTTCATTTTTGTCATTACTTTTCCTCATTGCAGTTACTTAAAATTTACAAAGGTCTTATCCGCCCCTGCTTAGAATACTGCTCACACATCTGGGGTGCTGCTTCCTTTACTTATCTTCTTGATAGGGTTGAATCTAAGGCAGTCAGACTCATTAATGATCCTTTTCTTACTTCTAACCTGGATTCTTCCCTTTCGCTTTTCTATCGCTACTACTACCATCGCTGCTCTGATGAGTTGGCGAGTTGCATCCCTCCTCCACTGCCGAGGCCGCGTAACACTCGCCAAGCAGCATCATCTCACAGGTACTGTGTGGAGATAAGTAGCTTGCGGATTGGTTGGCACAGCGACTGCTTCTTACCATCTACCTCCAGACTCTGGAACTCTCTTCCTCCTTCTGTCTTTCCTAATTCTTAAGACCTCTCATCCTTCAAAAGGCAGATCTATCGTCATCTCAGAGCCTAGTCCTCCATATCTCTGGGTCCTCTGTACTTTGACTGTTTCTTTCTGTCTGTCGTTTTCCTTTGTGTAACATTACCTCATCTCTGCCTTGCCCTTAACCTTTTTCTTTTCCTTCGTCTTGGTATCTTCTCGTGCCCAGGCCTTTATTGATGAGGGCAGTTTCTGTCTGTCCCGGTGTCACACTCTTAAAAAAAAAAAAAAAAAAAAAAAAAAAAAAAAAAAAAAAAAAAAAAAAAAAAATATATATATATATATATATATATATATATAATATATATATATATATATATATATATATATATATATATATATATATATATATATATATATATATATATACACTGTATAGTGGTGACCCCTACCCAAGAATGCCTGTACCCACGAACAAACCGACCCACGAACAATTTTGTTTTACAAATTTTGACCCCAACCCATGAACAAAATCCAACCCACGAACATGCATATGTTGGCCAAGCCACCTCGTGTCCCACTCACCCGCTCTAAGGTCTGCATTGGTGCCCGCACAGTGCTGTTCGTTCATGATCTATTCATAATTCTTTCTTTATTTTCCATTGCTTTACATTTCATACAGCCCTTATTATGGCTCCGAAGAAGGTTAAAAGTTTTTATGGAAGGGGACTCTCCTTTCAAAAATTAGTCCCCCTCCACCACCATCAACGTATGCCAGCAACAATCATCCAAAAAGGTAAATAAAGTACTGTTTCTTATC
The DNA here is from genome assembly GCA_037179515.1 of Halocaridina rubra. Lineage (NCBI taxonomy): Eukaryota > Metazoa > Arthropoda > Malacostraca > Decapoda > Atyidae > Halocaridina > Halocaridina rubra. The sequence continues at coordinate 51,006 of JAXCGZ010000341.1, forward strand.
TACATTATATTTTTTTACCTACAATATGTACTCTTTCCTACTGTATTTGTTATTAGTGGGAGAATGTGACAACTTTTTCTAAGTGTTGGACTTTGCAATTTTATACTGGGAATTAGCTAGTGCATACTGTATACCTGAATATGTACATGTTTTACTTTAGTAGAATAGAATTCCTTTCTATTTTTAATGTCATTTTCCTTTTACAGATGATATAGATATAACCCATAATATTTCATGTTTTTAGTGACTAAAAGAATTTTAAAATGAATATTTATTGTGACCAGGAATGGATTAATTGAATTTACATACGTTTCAAAGGGAAAAATAAATTCAACCCACGAACAATCCAACCAAAGAACACTTTTTGGGGACGGATTATATATATATATATATATATATATATATATATATATATATATATATATATATATATATATATATATATATATATATATATACAATGGTGACCCCAACCCACGAACTTAATCTATTCCCAAAAAGTATTCTTGGGTTGGACTGTTCTTGGTTGGATTTATTTTTCCCATTGTAAAGCATGTAAATTAAATTAATCCATTCCTCGTCACAGTAAATATTCATTCTAATATATTTTTTTTGTCACTACAATCAAGAAATATAATATAGGTTATAAGTATTTCATCTGAAAAAGGAAAATTACATTAATAATAGTAATGAATTCTACTCTACTAAAGTAAAACATGTTGATACACTAGTTGATACCCAGTATAAAATAGTAAAGTCCAACACTTAGAAAGAGTTGTCACATTCTTCCACTAAAAACAAATAAAAAAAAAAAAATTGGGTAAGAAAAAGTACTGTATTTGCCTTTGCGGATGATTGTTACTGACATATGTGGATGGTGGTGGAGGAGGAGGAGGGGACTAATTTTTTAAAGGAGTGTCAACACAAGTGTTTGCAGGTTGCGGTTAATTTTTTTTTTTCATATTTTGTTCGTGGGTCGGTTTGCTCGTGGGTACAGGCGTTCGTGGGTTGGGGTCACCACTTATATATATATATATATATATATATATATATATATATATATATATATATATATATATATATATATATATATATATATATATATATATATATATATATATATATATATATATATTTTGGATCCTAACTGGATCCCTTCTCAAGCACAACTGAGAAAAAATAACCAAGGTGGAGGAAAGGTAGACAAAAGGACAAAAGGACTCATGAGACCTAAGGGATTAAAAATTTTTTATGATAACAGGACAGGTCTAATCCAAACGAATTATCCTCAACACAGAAACCGCTAAGATCATTAAACCATTAACAAAGGAAAATGTTAATCCTTAAAATGATAAAGGATCTGGAAGAAAATAACCCCCAACAAATTTTTATAATTAAAAAATATTAATAAATATGCACATATAGATATATACATATAACAATATCAGTACACACATCCCCATATACAAGAACATACATACTTATATACATATATAAATCCTAATACAACCAAAATACACAATAACGACTACGATCTGGTTGGGGGTTTATCTTGAAGGATAACTTCGTTGAGGCAGCGCTTCAAGAGGGCTTTATCAATTATGTCCGGGGGTCCATTGCCCCCTAGATAAATTGAAATTGTCCTTCATTTCAATGAGGGAAGATTCCACAATTTTCCGTTTGAACTGACAGGTACTTTTAAATAGCATAGTGGCACCACTCCAATCAATCCGATGATTATGTTCATTGCTGTGGGTATAAAGAGCCGAATTTTCTTGATTATATCTTACTGCTCTCTTGTGTTCTAAGACTCTCTGGGATAGAGAGCGGCCAGTTTGTCCTATGTACACTCTATTGCAATCATTACAGCTTATTTGCTATACTCCTGCATTAACTTCTTTTTTGTTTTGGCTAACGTTAACTTATTCTTTTCTTAAAGTGGTGGGATAGTTAAAAGTGAATGGGGACTGTTTACCTAATGTATAATTTATGACGCCTAGCTTTTGGTGAAAAGGAAGGAGGATTTTGTTGAAATTATTCACTTTAGGGGTCCTGTGAGGATTGTAAAAAACCTGTTTGGCTTTCTGCAGAGCCTTGTCTAAGAAAAAGGGAGGATAACAAAGTTGGTCAAGCTGAGAATAAACCGTTTTAATTTCATGTTCTAAATAAATAGTGCTGCAAATCCGGAGGGCTCTAAGGAATAAATTCGAAGCTATACCTAATTTTACTTTTTCTTTATGATAACTATAAAAGTGCACATAAGACGCAGAGTGGGTGGATTTCCTATAGACTTTAACGTTGTAACTCAAAGGATCTCTAACAATGAGGACATCAAGGAAAGGCATTTGGTTTTCGTTTTCCCATTAGAATGGGAAAACGAAAACCAAATGCCTTTCCTTAATGTCCTCATTACTATATATATATATATATATATATATATATATATATATATATATATATATATATATATATATATATATATATATATATATATATATATATTAAACCTATTGATTTGAAAATAAATTCATTATAAAAAATAAAATCCAATGCTCTTCCCTCAGTTTAATTGCTTCTTATATTAATACATTTTGGCGATCAGTAACCCAAGAAAATTTTTCATATCTAAGATAAATTTGCCGAAACACGATTTATTGTTTTGGAATAATGTAAAGATGTGCACAAGCCTTCACATCCACGAAAATTATTAATAAAAAACTGGGATCATGGCTGACCAACTTAGATTTGCGAAATTCTCATCTTCTCTCAGTAACTAATTTAACTCCATTTACAAGAGAGAGAAAATGGAATAAGCATAAAATTTCAAGGAAGTAAATAGCGCTTAATTTTATCTTGTCTCTTCCTCTTCCTTCTGCTTTCCCTAACTTTTATGACCTTTCTTTCTTCAAAAAGCTGATCTATCGTCACTTCAGTTCCTAATTATGCCACATCTCTAGGTTTTAAGTTTTTAACTATTCTTTTATCCTGTCCTCTTCTTGCTCTGTATCATTATTTTATTTCTACCTTGCTATTAAGCTGCTACTTTTTCTTCTCAATGTATTCTTGGTGCCTAGATCTGATGAGGGCAATTTTCTTTGCCCATTTCAGTGTCACATTCATATATATATATATATATATATATATATATATATATATATATATATATATATATATATATATATATATATATATATATATATATATATATACAGTAATCCCTCACTGCTTCGCGGTTCACCTATCGTGGATTCACTGTATCGCGGATTTTCTTTGGCAAAAAAAAAATAAATAAATAAATAAATAAATAAAAATAAAAAAATAAAATATTAAAGATTATTGTGACACCAGGATGGGCCAAAAAATGATAATATAAAACACCTTTATCAGGCTGTAAAGAGAAACAGAGATGGAGAGTGTAATGACCTGTCAGATGTGAAGGGATTAAAAAAGATGTGTAATGATCCAGCTCTCTGCTGGGTTTTAATATACCTCTGCATTACTTTCATGATGTCTATTCCAATAATTCTCCTTAGATCTTATTATTATTATTATTATTATTATTATTATTATTATTATTATTATTATTATTATTATTTTTAACAATAATTTTCCTTTGATGATGATTGTGGAGATTATTATCATCAGTATTATTATTATTATTATTGTTATTAAGGGTTCATCATTGTTAGTACATCTGTTGGTTTATTTACTTTAATAACTGTGTACAGTGCCCCTCCCTAGTTGTCTGGGACAAAGAGAGTATGGGGGGTTGGGTAGAATAGAATGTTGAGAGAGAGAGAGAGGAGAGAGAGAGAGAGAGAGAGAGAGAGAGAGAGAGAGAGAGAGAGAGAGAGAGAGAGAGAGAGATTATTTATTTTATTTTATTAATTTATTGCGCCAAGGCGTCAGACATTACATGAGTTCATACAAATAATGCTTCAAATGGATATAAAACCAAGAATTGAACATGGTTTACAGGGAGGTGTACATATTGATAAAACATTGCTGCATACTAACACACAACTCACAGAATGGCAGCACAGAGTACATTATATGCAAAAGTAAAGCTCAGAGAAACGCAGAATGCACAAACAGAATTATATAGCAACATACAGAAAATATATGTATAATTCAATATAATTAATGGCCACCAAAGTGAGGAAAACGAGCAAGAATAACATCAAGGTTGTCATCATTAAGTAAAAATGAGCAGATCTGTATTAAGTTCTGACCTCGTGGTAAAACATCTCTCACTGCGGGGCACTGAAGACAATAGTGGTCAAGAGTGTTAGCATTAGTTCGGTCGCATAATGTACAGGAGGTGTACTGTGGCATATCTAGAGTCTGGGAGACCTGCCATAAAGGCCGATACCCCATTCTGAGCCGAGCACTAACTACATTGTTTTTCCGCACCATTAACCCGCGTCTGCGATACTTGTAGCGACTGTGAAGGAAGTGATCATGGTGCTGTATGGACACACTGTTGGCCCTCTCCGTGTCCCTGCGCTGGACCGTCATGGCAAACCCAGCTGAGTAGATGATGTTACGTAGGCATCGGAGGGAGGGCTCAGCGTCCACAGCATGCCCATCCAGCATACAGGCCGCCTTGGCAAGACGATCAGCTGTGTCGTTGCCAGTCAGCCCAATGTGGGATGGAGTCCACACAAATGACACAACAAGAGAAGCATCCCGAGCGGCTGCGAGGCGACATAGTATATTTCCCACAGCACGGCCACAGATAGGTCTTGGCGAGGATAGGGCTTGTAGGGCCGATTGGGAGTCACAAATTATTACCCCATTCACTCGTCGTCGAACAAGGAGAGTCACGGCATCCAAGATGGCATTCAGTTCACAGTAGGTGGAGCTCGACGAGGTGGGTAGTCTACGGCCAATCCATGAATCAGCCGGCACAGGCGGCTCCATGGTGGGGGAAAACACAGCACATGCCGCCCTCCCATCTGCTTGCACAGAACCATCAACATAGATGTGGTGTGCTGCAGGGACAGACGTGGATACATCAGCGATAGTCTCCAGAGCTAACTGTCTCTGCAAGGGGGGATAGACATCCTTCGAGGTCGGTGTATATGTGACAGCGGGGAGGGGGACACGCCAGGGTGGTAAATCTGGGACAGCCGCCTGCACTGGCAGGTCGATGTCAAGGCCACGGAGAATGTCACTCACCACCCTAATAAGGTTATGACCTCCTGCTCGAAGTGGGAGCCTGGGTGCGTCTGGATCAAGGGACGTCCTCATGACAGCAGAGAAGTACGGAGCAAGAAAGGGGTAGTGAAGACACTTAACAGTAAAATAGGACACATTGGCATAAATCCTCTCCACAAGAGGGGGTAAGTTGAGCTCCAACTGCATACTCACAATACGGGTAGAGAGAGAACATCCCAAGATAAATCTCATGACTCGATTCTGGAACTTTTCAAGTGGCTCGAGAGCTGGTTTAGGAAGTTGACACAAGGCAGGAGACAGATAGTCAACCACTGACCGAAGTAGTAGGATGTAGAGGGTCCTCGCCACTGGGATGGAGACTCCTGCAGCATTGTTGGCAAGCCACTTGACAGGTGCAAAGCGGGGCTCCAGACGGTCAAGAAGGCTCTTCACAAAGGGATGAATTCGTTGACGAGCAGGAATAGCTGGGGTGATCCGGACAGGTGCACCTAAATACGTGTACTGTGTGCAGTGAGGGATGACATTACCACCCATGGCGAATGCGGGCAGTGCTCTGCAGTTGCGTGAAGTAAAAATCCTGCTTTTTTCTGGGGAGATAATAAGGCCACAGGAGGTAGCAGACACGTAAAAGTCATGGAGCATGTGCTGAAGGTCGTGAGTTGAGGTCGTGTGGATGCATATGTCGTCCGCATAGCAGGTAACTGTAGTACCGGGGATGACAGGAAGGAGGGAGAGTAGACGATGCATAAGGATATTGAATAGAAAAGGACTTAGCACACCCCCCTGAGGAGTACCCAGTTCAAACCGTTCATAGGAGCTATACGACCCTTTAAAAAGGACGCTTGATGTTCTGTTGCAGAGATATCCCCGTATCCATTTCAGTATGTTCCCCCGAACTCCAAAGTCCACCAGCTGGTCAAGAATAATTTCCTTGTTGGCTATATCGAAGGCAGATTTGAGGTCCAGGAGAGAGAGAGAGAGAGAGAGAGAGAGAGAGAGAGAGAGAGAGAGAGAGAGAGAGAGAGAGAGAGAGAGAGAGAGAAATCTTTAATTAACTCTTGTTCATTCAACCAAAACTACATTATTTATTGTAAAAATAATGGTTTAATTACAAATTCGTAATAATAATAATAATAATAATAAAAATAATAATAATAATAATAATAATAATAATAATAAAAATAATAATAATAATAATAATACTCTCCACAATCATCATCAAAGGAAAATTATTTTAAAAAATAATAATAATAATAATAATAATAATAATAATAATAATAATAATAATAATAAGATCTAAGGAGAATTTTTGGAATGGACATCATGAAAGTAATGCAGAGGTATATTAAAACCCAGCAGAGAGCTAGATATTCATTACACATCTTTTATAATCCTTTCACATCTGACAGGTCATTGCACTCTCCATCTCTGTTTCTCTTTACAGCCTGATAAAGGCTGTTTTATTTTATCATTTTTGGCCGTCCTGGTGTCATTACTATCTTTAAAAAAAAAAAAAAAATTTAAGGTGTTTCTACTTCGCGGAAATTCACCTATCGCGGCCGGTCCCGGAACCGAACCCCTCCGATAAACGAGGGATTACTGTATATATATATATATATATATATATATATATATATATATATATATATATATATATATATATATTACAAAGAATGGGTAGCCACTTCTTTTACAGCTACATAGAAGCTAGCTATAAATATACTAATAGCGCAATTATTGCAAATTTTTATTAATATGGTTTTGCTTTTTATAATTGGTTTTCTTTCCAGCCATTACATTAAATTAGACAAGGCAAATTTGCAACTAATGACATCTCACATGAATGAACGTACAGGTTTGAGCCACAGAAAAAACAAATTAACATTACATACACTTTCACAGCCGAGGAAAATGGTACCCCGAGTGTTTCGAATACTCAACGCAAGAATTGACAGACTCGCAATCAAACCTACTGTTGGGTGTTAGAAAGGATATCCAGCCTTAGCTCCCCAGCCACACTCTGTGTACCCAAATAATGGGGATGAATAGTGACACATAAAATGTTAATAAAAATATACTTCCAAAGCCAAGGGTAAGGACTAACCTTTCTGTTGCTGACATAAGTACACTTGCACATTTTAGGACAATCTTGGTGCCAATCTGCCCTCGCCGGAATAATCGAAATGTTGGCCACTACCAACAACCACGCCAACCATATTGAGTAATCCATCTCATGCCTCCTCCTCGCAGTCTGTCATCGCTCACAATTCACTATCATCCCTGAAAGGAAACTCCAAATGTAAGTAATGTACTTCAGTATAGATTAAAATATTCTATAAGAAACATCTGATATCAGGTTCTAGAATGAACTCAATTCTTCTATTCATTAAAGTGATACAGTGGATAAAAAGAAATCATTTCTACTCTATCACTATAAAATAAAAATGCATCGTGCTTATGTTTTATGCATCGCTATTAATCCCCATGATGGGGGTGGAAAGATTGTGATTGGGAATCAAGGCTGGATGCCCTTCATAGCGTGCCATGATGGGCTCGATAGCGGGTTTGTCAACTCCAAATTCGAATATTCTAACCACCTGGCAACTGTGGTCTCCATATATATATATATATATACACGTACGTACGTACGTACGTACGTACGTACGTACGTACGTACGTACGTACGTACGTACGTACGTACGTACGTACATACATACATACATACATACATACATACATACATACATACATACATACATACATACATACATACATACATACATACATACATACATACATACATACATACATACATACATACATACATACATACATACATACATACATACATACATACATACATACATACATACATACATACATACATACATACATACATACATACATACATACATACATACATACATACATACATACATACATACATACATACATACATACATACATACATACATACATACATACATACATACATACATACATACATACATACATACATACATACATACATACATATATATATATATATATATATATATATATATATATATATATATATATATATTTGTTTAAAAACTCCACAAAATTAATAAAATCATGACAAAAGCTTATTCAATACCTGTGCTTTAAGCACAGAAGTCGACAGTTTCATAATCTGATAAAATATCTATGTTCCCCATTTATATGATCACGATAAGTAAAAAACATTTACACTAGTGAAATTTTCGTAATTGGTTCAAGTGGCATACAGGCAGTGACCGGGGCTAGTATTATACTGACTGCGAGTTATATCCTGGTCTCGCTGGATTAGCTTCCAGTATCTAATGTTGTTACCCATTAAAATTGGACAATCAATTGGGGGTCGGTGATTTTCTATAAGTCTACCTGATTATTCAGCCACTACCTGGTGATTACTGGGTCCACATGACTGGAGAGGGAGTCTGACCCAGGGTGCATGGTAGGTATATAGGAGGGCTTTAGTAATATCACTGTCCCTTACCTCTGCCTTTTATAATGGCCCTGTAATCTTCAAGGGATAATAGCGACTAAGTAAGACCATGATATGATGTATATAATGCACAATTATAATAAAACAGGAAAAAATCAGCAACACTTATCAAGTTCGTAAAAAAATACTGTGATTCTCTCCACACACAAAGTATTTCTCTTTCAGTGTGAATATAAATTCACTTCTTAACCTTTTAAAGTTAGCGTTACACAGGTGATGATGCAAAAGAAGGATAGTCATATATAATGTATACTAAGAAGAGGTTAAGACAAGAAGGCTGTAGAAGGGCCTCCTCTAGATTCACTTATCATATATTATTTTCTTTCTCTTTCTCTCGATTAATATATGTGGTCAAATAAGCAGAATACGGTCATTAGCCTACATACCCTGCCACCATGCACAACGTTTTAATCCGCCTCCCACTTATTTCTCTATTTAATTATATTTCTCTCTCTCTCTCTATCTCTCTCTCTCTCTGTATATATATATATATATATATATATATATATATATATATATATATATATATATATATATATATATATATATAAAGATTTCACATCAGAAAGCATGTATATATTTTGGCAAGTTTCCAAGACACACTACTTCGGATATATCCCTTGAGGAGTGTATAGAGAGAGCTTCTCCCATTGAGGTACAGGTTGAAGAGTGCATAGAGAGTGTTTTTCCCACTGAGGTACAGTTCTCTTCCTCGGACATGATCTTCAACAATGAAGTTCCTTTTGCTTTAGCATACAAGCTTTCGAAGGTCGAATCTCATTGTTAGGTTATTAAAGATACTTTTGCAAACACAAAGAATTGAACTATTAATAATGTGATTGTTTGATCATTGTAGCTACCTATATGCCAAGAAGATGGATGAACTGTGAAAACGTGCCACGTGTTAGGTTGTGAAGAGAGAGTACAACAAACAAGACAAATTAGTGTGTGTTCTTTTCCTAGTTCTAGTGGTTAGCTCAAGAGGTTTCTAATTTCTCTTATACCTTCAGTGGTGCATGTCCTAGGTTTGAATCACAGCCAAGGACAAAAATATGCTTCATATGTTCACATATAATATTGCCTTTATTTGATTTTACACACCCACACACAAAAGCAGGTAGTTAATGCTAACTCAATCCATACTTTTAAGGAAAAGTATGATAAGTATGAGTACATATTTATGTATTTATATGCTCATGCATATGTCTTAATGCTACATACTTTTACAAAAAGAATTTCGTTTTACGTGCATAAATATGTGTACACGTACATTCCGATCAGGAGGCTCCAGTAGTAGGTTGGCTCATGGTACCAGCCGCCCATTGCAATACTGCAGCTGAAGGTTTATTTGAACTTAAATAGGTCTGCCCAGGACAGTTCGATGTTAAGTCTTCCTTTAGTTACGGTTCTTTCTCTAAGCCTACAGCTATACTGAATATTCTTGGATATTCATTACACATCTTTTATTATCTATTCACATCTGACAAGCCATTACAATCTCCATCTCTGTTTCTCTTCACTTTAAGTATTTTTCGTGCCCAGGCCCGATGAGGGTTGTTTTATTTGACTATTTTTTGGCCCGTCCTGGTGTCACAATCATAAAAAAAAAGGAGTATCATTAAGTACACAATGGAACCGGTCAGGAGACGGAAAGTTACGAGCTGGGGGCTCTTTCCCGTAAGCACAAGTAGGTAAATACACATAGGAAAGATCAACGTAAAAATCTCAACAATAATCTCTAAATTATGTTTCTCCTTCACGTGCATATGTGCTCTCACCTGTATATGTGTATGTATATATGCTTGCATACGTGTGCATGAGTATGTGTGTACATGCATATAAATGTGGAAAGGATTAATATCTTTTTGCTGAGATGAATACCACAAACTCTCTCTTTCTCTTTTTCTCTTTCCTATATATGTATGATTATGAAGCCCTAGTGGCACTTCTGTCTGCTCATCTAATTAGTTGCTTAAACATGAGATTATGCATGTATATGTATGTTATGTGCGTACATATATAAATGCATGTGCATTCATGTATATGCATATGTACCTCTTATATGAAAATTGTTATACTATATCTATATCATATTGTCTGTAATGTCTCTGTGGTCAAGCAGAGATTTGACTTATATGATAACACTCACCAAGAGCTAATGAAATTTATTACTACATGTATATTAATCTAGAATTATGGCACCTAACAGCCGCTGAAGGAAACATGATGAAGCAAGCGATGTATAATATATATTACTCTTTAATCAATAATCGCAGAGTGCTCTTCTGCCATAAATCAATTGTTACACTGTATTATATTCTAAATTACTTACATTGATTTTTTTAAATTAATTAAAAATTCTATAAATATTTGATTTATGCATGACAAAATATAGATTGTATTGTTAACAAATTCATATCACTGAGAGTGCCCATGTGCACATGTCCCCATGTACAGTTATTTGATTGATAAAAAAAAAAAGTGTTATTTGGGGTTGGGGGACATTGCTACTTGCTGACTCTTCTGTAGCTAGCTGCTTCAAATGCTATTCTTCACGTTAATGTATGCTTCTGCTCTGCAAAAAAAAAAAAAAAAAAAAAAAAAAAAAAAAAAAAAAAAAAGGAAGAAGAAGTCTTTTTTAAAAGGAACGTCAATACTGGATGAGAAAATAATACTTTATGAGACACTTAATGCTCACAATATCGAAGGAGGGTGGGGGGGTGAAGGAAATGGAAACTGGCTTAAGAAGGAAAAAGGAGGAATTAGAGGAAAAGGAGAAGTGGAGAGATATGAGGAGGTAAAGGAGGTGGGAAAACATATAAAGAATGGTGGGACGAGGGTGGGGGAGGATATGGTAAATGACCAAAAACTTTAACAAAAAAAAAGGGGGGGGGGAAAGGAGGAAAATGAGACATGAATGAAGAGAACTGAGGTGGTAAAGTAAATGGAAAAAGCATGGCAAGAAAGATGGGTTGAGGAAGATATATGGGAAATGGCAAAAGAGAAAAAGAAAAAGGGAGAATGGAAGGAAAAAGAGATGTAAGTGAAGGAAAAGGAGATGGAAAAAGTAAAGAATTGACATATAGATCACGCCTAAGGGTGCAAGGTCAAGTGTTCTGGCACCCCGTGTACAAACAGGAAGTTTTCAGGTAACTCTATTGTTGAGAACAAGCCTACAATTTGCAGAAAAACCTGAATTGTTGTACCAGCCCCCCCCCCCCACACCATATGTTATGGGGTGTTTCCCCAAGTGGGAATTTGTTTTTGAACTCTCAATCAAGATTGATGGAGGCATGACCACAAGTCGTGCCCCCCTCCTCTCTGTTGTGTTTTGAAGTACCCGAGGTTTTAGGTACGCAGAGTATAGTAAGACCTTTCCGAGAACAAGTTACATTAAGAGGATGGGGGCACTGAGATCTAGAGTAATTATGTAGCTTCACAATAAATTAGGTGTTGCATCATCACTTACCTTTCACCAACGATTGAATCCTGGCTTCAGATAAGGACAAAGGTGACCATACGTCATCGGTGGCAAGTGGTGGAACACACGTCATTTGTAAGCAGAGCTATATATATATATATATATATATATATATATATATATATATATATATATATATATATATATATATATATATATCATTGGTGGCAGCTGAGTACGATCCCACGCCAGAAGCATTGTGAAGAGACAAGAAGTTACATGGCAGTGGAATTTTGTGAAGTGAGATGAAAAATGCTGGATACAGAAGAGTATAAAGCATCTCTGGAAGCAAATATCGATTGTGACACCACAGTGGAAGAAGGGGTCACACGGACGAGACAAAGAAGGGGTCACACAGACGAGACAACGGTGGAGACCCACACTATGCAAAGCCTCTGACTCCGATGAAGCATAGCAAGTTATACCTCCCATCCCCCTGTAGGAAATGCACCTTGCATTAGAGACTGTCCCATATACTTCGACTCTGCCGCATGGCAGAGTTCCGGAAACAGGAGGCCCAAAGGATGAAAAGTGGCAAATGGACCGACGAATACCACATGAAAGAAGTAGTACAGAGAATTAAAGTTCAATTCAAGAATTACTTCATCGTGAGTAGCACTGTGAAAGATCCTTTGAGAAACACCACTCCAGCCCAATTTTTTTTTTTTTTTAACTTGAATGAAACTGCACCATATGGAGGAGGATATCGGAGAGCCCAGAAGAAAGAAGAAACCCTTCCCCTAGTACTAGATGTCCTCCAGGCAGCTTCACAAAACTACTTAGTTCTTGTAATTTTTATCTAGTGAGTAATGGGGGTACAAATAGATCTGCTTCTTTCACTCTTCACTATTCTAACATTCATGGGCTGAACTCTAATCTTTCGCCTGTGGAACAGCACTTGGGTACTTTCCTCCCTAACCTCCTCCTCCTATCTGAAACCCAGCTGTCTATACATGCTTCCACTGACCCATTTCAAATCTCTCACTATAAGCTGTATACAGTGATCCCTCGTTTATCGCGGGGGTTCGGTTCCGGGACCACCCACGATATGTGAAAATCCGTGAAGTAGCAGCACCATTTTTATTACAGGTATTATAATTATTTTTACCTTTACTGTATAAACCCTCCATGCACTGTTAACAACTCACCCTTTACTTAATTAATAACAGCGGCGCACAAGCGTAAATTTATATGAACGTGATAGGTAAGCTTATCGTGATTTACGTGATGATGACGTTTACATACTCCACAGCCAATGACAGCTTTACAGCTGATTTTTGGGAGAGAAGAACATGGTAATGGGGAGTTGCTCTCGCTGTTTCTTCTTTTGTGCAAAGATGGTCTTGTAAGGAGTCATGGCGTTGTCGATAATATAGCAGAAGTGCATCGAACGAACCATATCACCGTCATACTCCTGCGACAGTCGTTGGAGTTCTTTGGCCATGTTATACATGGCTGCCAGCTGTTCGAGTGTAAGGCCAGGTTCTTCGACTTCATAGTGCGTTTGCTGTGCTTGTTCTTCCTCTTCTTCGCTCACTGAGTTTGTCATTTCCTCCAAGTCTTCATCAGTCAACGGCTGCAAGTGGCAGTCGATCAGTTCATTTACGTCTTCGTGAGTCATATCTTTAAAGCATTCTCCTCCTAGCAATGCAGCCAAGTTCACAGCTTTTGCAACTGCCGAGTTATGCACTTCGTCAGGAGCGAATCCCTTGTAGTCATAGATGACTTCGGGCCACAATTTCTTCCAGTTGGGATTGATTATGGCTGGCTTCATCTCTTTGATTGTATTCTGAATATTTGAAGGCATATGTCCGCATCCATGGAGTCAATAAGGTTCGCCAGGGTATTTCGTGTGTAGAGGGCCTTGAATGCACGAATAATGCCTTGATTCATAGGCTGAATAAGTGATGTTGTATTCGGTGCCAGGAACTCTACCTGAACACCGTCATAATGGAGATCAGTTGCGTAGCCACCAGCATTATCCATCAACAGAAGGACTTTAAATTCAAGGCCCTTCTCTGCAAGATAAACTCGGACCTGAGGGATAAAGCATTGGTAAAACCAGTCCGATGTGAGGCTTTTCGTGATCCAGGCCTTAGGGTTATGCATCCAATACACTGGCTGCAGATTCTTGTTTTTATTTTTCAAAGCCCTAGTGTTCTTTGACTTGTAGATAAGCCCTGGCTTTAACATAAAGCCCGCAGCATTCCCGCACATGACGAGGGTAACGCAGTCTTTGTGCACTTTAAATCCAGGGGCTTTAGCTTCTGCCTTGAAAAGAGAAGTGCGAGACGGCATTCTCTTCCAAAATAACCCAGTCTCATCCATGTTGAACTTGCTCAGGAGCATAACCGCCTTCCTCGAAAATTTTCTTGAAGATGTTGTTCACATAATCTTCAGTTGCAGCTTTATCTGCAGAGGCAGCTTCGCCATGAACCGAAACGCTCTTTAGGCCAAAGAGTTTTTGAAATTTGGAAATGATGGTTTCCTCGGTGGAGAATACCTGGGTGGTCCTGGTTGTGGGTCTTCCATTTCTTATTTCTCCTCCTCCTCACGGTTGCCACTGTCGTCGTCGGGTTCATTGGTAACGAATGTCCCATACAGCTTCTTCGCCTTTGTTTGTATGATACTTGTGTCTAAGCTGATGTTCTTCCTGCAATCAGCAATCCACAGGACCAAAGCAGATTCCATCCGCACTCTTATCTTATTGTGGGGTGTTATGACCCTCTTCGCTGATTTTTTTTTTTTTTTGCTAAAAGTAAGAGTCGCTGTCTTCCTGATATTTGCCTCGTCCTTCTTGATGTAGCAAACAGTAGATTCGTTGCTGCCAAAATGACGGCCGACAGCCGAGAACCTTCTTCCTTCCTTCAGCATATCTAACAGTTTTACCTTATCTGCTATGGTCAACATCTTCCTTTGCTGTTTAGGCTCACTACCAGAAGCCTTAGAAGATGAAGGATGCTTGGGCAGCATTGCAGGGGTTGAAATACAAAAGTTTCACAAAAAATACAAGCACAACGTATTAAGAAGCACAACGCGAACGGCGCACACGTGAGTAACTGAATAGGTGAGGCGAGACAGTGGAAGATGCTGGGAGAATCAAGCTTCAATCAAAAAGCCAATCAGACCCCAAGATACAGAACACAATTCTGTGATCCATCGTCTCCCACCCATCAGCCAATAGCATCCCGTGTACTATCTCACCCTTTGCGTTTTCCAAGACGCCAATACCGGTATCGTATTTTATATGGTGCAATACTGTGAGTTACATGTTTAAATTTAAGTTTTTTAGTATTTTTTACTATTTTATTATTCTTAGGCTAAGAAATACTTTTGCTTTATCAATAAAATAATGATAATACTGGAAATTTTAATATGTGCTATCTCACGTAGGTGCGATCCTTTGCGTTTTCTGAAACGCCGATACTGGTATCGTATTTCATATGGTGCAGAGATACATGTTTAAATTTATGTTTTTTACTATTTTTTGCTGTTTTATTATTCTTAGGCTAGGAAATACTTTTTTTAATCAATAAAATAATAAAAATACTGGAAATTTTAATATTTCCACGTATCATGGATTCCCGCATTTAACCAGAAACAAATATTCTAATAACAGAGTCTATGAAATGCTCGAGCTTGTAGAACTAATGAGAGCAAATGGAAAGAGATTGTGTGACTGTAAGAGAGATGGATGTGTTAGCATAGGTGGGTGTGCTTTGAATATCATCCCCAATAGGGCTGAGGACCACCAATGTCAGTGTTAAATATATAATGCTTTCTAAAGCAAAACACAAATAAAAAAAAAATTATATAAGTTAACAAAAGATAAATAAATAAATAAATAAATAATAATTGAACAAAAAATAAATAAAGAAATAAAATATCAAATAAACAAACAAATAATAAAAAAAACTAACAAATAAGTTATGAAAATCTGCAAGAATAAGCAAACAGAAATAAAATTCAGGTCAGGCAAAACAGACGAGAATTAATTATGAAAAAAAATACATCAATAATATAAATAAAAAAAAGAGAGACAGTGATTTGAAAGGAAATTGGGATGATGCAGAATGGTATTGACACTAGAAAGATATGAGAAAATATAATTAATATTTAATGGGTTATACGCATGTAGGGTAGAAAAAGATCATAAATCTAAAGACAATCCACACACACACGTGTAAATATATATATATATGTGTGGTGTGTGTGTGTGTGTGTGTGTGTGTGTGTGTGTGTGTGTGTGTGTGTGTGTGTGTGTGATTACCTAATTGTGATTACCTAATTGTGTTTACGGGAAAGAGCCCAAAGCTCGTATCTTCCCGTCTCCTGATCGGTTCCATTTTTAGACTTAGTGATACTTATCATACCTGTCCTTAAAACTATGGATTGAGGTAGCATTAACTACCTCCTCGCTTAGCGAATTCCAATTATCAACTACTCTTACACTGAAAAAGTATTTCCTTACATCCTGCAAACAAGTTTTCTTCCGAAGCTTCAAACTATGACCTCTAGTTCTAGAGCCAGCCATATCGAAATATCGATCCCTATCCACTCTATCATAACCATGAAGGAATTTAAAGACTGTCACCATATCCCCCCTTACTCTTCTAGCTTCGAGTGATGGCAAGTCTAATTCCCTCAGCCTCTCATCATAACCGAGATTGCGTATTTCTGGCACCAGTTTCGTGGCATGTCTTTGAACTTTTTCAAGCTTAGCTATGTGCTTTTTCAAGTGTGTGTGTGTGTGTGTGTGTGTGTGTGTGTGTGTGTGTGTGTGTGTGTGTGTGTGTGTGTGTGTGTGTGTGTGTGTGTGTGTGTGTGTGTGTGTGTGTGTGTGTGTGTGTGTGTGTGTGTGTGTGTGTGTGTGTGTGTGTGTGTGTGTGTGTGTGTGTGTGTGTGTGTGTGTGTGTGTGTGTGTGTGTGTGTGTGTGTGTGTGTGTGTGTGTGTGTGTGTGTGTGTGTGTGTGTGTGTGTGTGTGTGTGTGTGTGTGTGTGTGTGTGTGTGTGTGTGTGTGTGTGTGTGTGTGTGTGTGTGTGTGTGTGTGTGTGTGTGTGTGTGTGTGTGTGTGTGTGTGTGTGTGTGTGTGTGTGTGTGTGTGTGTGTGTGTGTGTGTGTGTGTGTGTGTGTGTGTGTGTGTGTGTGTGTGTGTGTGTGTGTGTGTGTGTGTGTGTGTGTGTGTGTGTGTGTGTGTGTGTGTGTGTGTGTGTGTGTGTGTGTGTGTGTGTGTGTGTGTGTGTGTGTGTGTGTGTGTGTGTGTGTGTGTGTGTGTGTGTGTGTGTGTGTGTGTGTGTGTGTGTGTGTGTGTGTGTGTGTGTGTGTGTGTGTGTGTGTGTGTGTGTGTGTGTGTGTGTGTGTGTGTGTGTGTGTGTGTGTGTGTGTGTGTGTGTGTGTGTGTGTGTGTGTGTGTGTGTGTGTGAGTGAGAGAGAGAGAGAGAGAGAGAGAGAGAGAGAGAGAGAGAGAGAGAGAGAGAGAGAGAGAGAGAGAGAGAGAGAGAGAGAGAGAGAGAGACTTACAATATTGGAATCTCCACTGACCGTAATTACAAAATTAAGATAGCAATATCGCGAGAAAGCTCGAGATATATTTATACAAACTTTACTACTACGGCAATAATTATTCAAATGCCATCGATTAAAGATATACAAAGAGTAACTCAAGTCAAATAAATTAAAACAAGGCAAAGGGAGAAGACTGAAAATTCGAAGGATGAAAGATAATAAATACGCATAAAATCCTGATAGTTGAAGCAAAACAAAAAGACGAAATGAGAGGAATGAAATGGGAACAGACGGACATGTGATATGCATTCTTCTGTCTGTCTTTCTATCTATCTTTATGTCTATGCACGTCTACGTTCGTCAGTAATTTTCTCTTTTTTTTCTTCTTGAAAACACGAGAAAGTAAGACTCTCTCTCTCTCTCTCTCTCTCCATCCCACATTGGGCTGACTGGCAACGACACAGCTGATCGTCTTGCCAAGGCGGCCTGTATGCTGGATGGGCATGCTGTGGACGCTGAGCCCTCCCTCCGATGCCTACGTAACATCATCTACTCAGCTGGGTTTGCCATGACGGTCCAGCGCAGGGACACGGAGAGGGCCAACAGTGTGTCCATACAGCACCATGATCACTTCCTTCACAGTCGCTACAAGTATCGCAGACGCGGGTTAATGGTGCGGAAAAACAATGTAGTTAGTGCTCGGCTCAGAATGGGGTATCGGCCTTTATGGCAGGTCTCCCAGACTCTAGATATGCCACAGTACACCTCCTGTACATTATGCGACCGAACTAATGCTAACACTCTTGACCACTATTGTCTTCAGTGCCCCGCAGTGAGAGATGTTTTACCACGAGGTCAGAACTTAATACAGATCTGCTCATTTTTACTTAATGATGACAACCTTGATGTTATTCTTGCTCGTTTTCCTCACTTTGGTGGCCATTAATTATATTGAATTATACATATATTTTCTGTATGTTGCTATATAATTCTGTTTGTGCATTCTGCGTTTCTCTGAGCTTTACTTTTGCATATAATGTACTCTGTGCTGCCATTCTGTGAGTTGTGTGTTAGTATGCAGCAATGTTTTATCAATATGTACACCTCCCTGTAAACCATGTTCAATTCTTGGTTTTATATCCATTTGAAGCATTATTTGTATGAACTCATGTAATGTCTGACGCCTTGGCGCAATAAATTAATAAAATAAAATAAAATAATCTCTCTCTCTCTCTCTCTATCTATCTATCTATCTATCTATCTATCTATCTATCTATCTATCGATAGATCGATCGATCGATCTATCTCTCTATCTCCCTTCTTTAAACGGAAAAACACGCACAGAAAAAGAGTAACATATTGATAACCATGATGGACAACTGTAAACTAAAACCGAAAAAGGCTTTAAACGAAAGAGGGGAGATAAGGAATTGAGTGAAAAGGGGACGAAAGAGAGAAGAAACAAAATATAAAAAGGAAAAAAAAAATATGTAGGGCAGGAAAATGCAAGGGAAAAGAGAATAGGCAAGGGGTGGGCAACCTTTATAAGTCTGGGTGCCAAATCAACCATATCTTTGATACAACATTTTCTCATGTGCCAATAGAAATTTTCGGGAAAATGTTATTATTTGGTGTCTTTTGTTTTTGTTTTTAATAATTAGGACCTTTTGAAATAATAATAAAAAAAATACATCGAAGTGGGGAAAATAAGAAAATAGTGTAAGAGTTGAACCTTTTATTTATTTACCATACGTGTCATTTTTGCTTCTGCATCACTGATGACTAGTACTTTATATTAAGGTTTTTATTTTGTAACCTTGAGAGATGTTATGCCTGTGGTCCTTGTTTCATCCGTAATAAGGTTACTCCTATTACGAGACTTAAAGTTCATCAGGAAGAACAATGATTCACAAGATTACAAGAATATGTGTATGAGAAAATTGTAAGTAATCCTGTTGCAAGGTTTTTTAAACAGACAAAATGTTCTGAGATAGTATTCCAAGTCCTTAATACCTCGTTCTCCGCATTTTTCACAACTTCTCCACTTTCCAATCGATCCTTTTCAATATTTTCCAAGTCGGTTCTAAGGTCAATACATTTATGCTTTCAAATTGAGCTACTTTGAAAATTCAGTCATCTGAATTTCAAAATCATCCATGTCTATCCATGAAAATATCTGCAATTTTAGTTCATCCAGTTTTACCCTGTCTGGAAACTTAATGAATTTTGCAATCTCTTCTAATTCTCAGAACCTAGCAATTCTTGTAGAGAACTGCTAAACTGTCGACTCAATGATGTATATAAATATCTTTTGAAGACATTGGTGGTCTGTTTTGTCATCTTTTGGAAGATTACTGATGTATCTTTTTAGGTTTGGAAAATATCTAAATCTCCCATTGTCTACATCCCTTTTAAAAACTTCTAGCTTCATTTCAAAGGCCTTTATGTAATCAAACATAACATCAAGTGTCTTACCAGAGCCTTGCAAAATAACGTTCAAGTCATTTAAATGTTCACAAAAATTTGCAAAAAATAATCAGTTTTCAAACCCACATGATGTCAGACATTTCTTTATAAGACACTTGTTGATCAGTCAGAAAGAGATTTATCTTATTCATGCATTCGATAAATTGTTTGTGAACAAAACCTCTACTAAACTACCGAACATTGTTGTACATTGTTAGACCTATGTACACCGAATCCCGTTCATTCAATGAATTCTGAAATTGTCTTTTATTTAAAGCACGTGCAGAAAAGTACTAAACAACCTTGGAGACTGTCTGCATCGCTTCTTGAAGTTCCATTAGATCAGCTTTTGAACATAAAGCCTCCTCATGTATGATGCAATGAAAACCTATCAGTGGATGATCAACATGTTTTGCAATCTGATATACAAATCCTGCATCCTTAACCAATCATGCTAGGTGCACCATCTGTTGTGACGGATATTCAATCATAACTGCTTTACATATTTCAAGCCCTGTGGTACGCTCAGGTAGCGTTACAAGGGTGAATCATCCCTTCACATACTCCGTCAGTCCTACAAAATCGAGAAAAAATGGCTAGTCTAGCTGATAATGTAATGTCAGGGGTTTCATCAACACAAATAGAAAAAAATTACATGAAGCTAAATCCTTTGTTAATTGTTCACCTGTATTCCTTTCCAGCTAAAGAATCCTATTCTTAATTGTTTTCCTACAAACAGACAAATCTTCAATGCGCTGAACAATCTTTTCCTTTTCTGAAAAATTGAAAAGAAAAGGAGCACATTCTGCTTCTTTAACACATTCCTCATCACAGGTTGGTTTTCCATGTTGGGTAATAACTTTTGAAACTCCATAACTAGCAGAGTGCCCTTCTGTCATTGAGATAATTGAAAAGCTCCTACAAAACTCACATGACAGTAATACAGGAGGCTCTTATTAACTGCGAGAAATTTAATCTTCAAGTTAAGTTTTCATGGGTACCCACCCATGTTGGGATAATAGGTAATGAAAAGGCTGACAGTCTTGCAAAAGTGGCAACTGAAAGCTCAGTGTCTGAATCTATAACCACAATATCTCAGTTCAAAGCAATGGTGTATAATGAGATAATGGAAGAGCAAAAACTTTCTACACTCTCACAACATGTAAGTAGCAGTTTGATCCAATATGGTTTTAGATTCTCCACCCACGGATGGGTGGAACGGGTCATGGAGGACCCATATGGCGGTCGCCAGCCGGCACAGGCCCCAACCCCCCACTGTAGTGCCCAGCCACAGCGGTAACCTCCCCAGTTAACAGTTTAAACTCTCTTGTCTGGACGAGGCGCGATCTCTCAACCTCGAGAAAGTGAGGCCAGCGCGTTACCACTGTACTAGCCAGGAGGCTAGGTTCGATCCAACATTACGAAAACTTCAGAGGGTTGAGACACAAATACAACATATGTAAAATGCTTACAGGTGACAGTGATGAAGTTGTTGCCCGTATAACTTGGTTATAAAATAGTATGGGAGGTGAATTGCGAGAAAAAAGGTAGAGTGTCCAAAGAACGCTAAAAATGCTATTTATGAATTTTTTTTATTTGTTGTTGTTCATGTGAGTGTAAAGGGGGTAACACCTTAGTACACTACATTACAGAGTGCACAAAGCTCATGGACTTCAGACCTCCTGGTCTAAGTTACTTTGGGCTTTGTGTGCACTTAGATCCTATACTTAGTGTATACCCTAGATTGAAAATGTAATTTTTTCCCCCTATCTAAACATTTTTAAATGATCTATTCTGTCTCTTTCTCAAAAGAGATGGAGGGAGGGAGAGAGGGATGGAGGGGACATTCTCTCTCTCTCTCTCTCTCTCTCTCTCTCTCTCTCTCTCTCTCTCTCTCATGTCTATTTATCTATATACATAAGCCATTTTCCCCTTATAAGGGTAATAGCTGAGTCAAAGCAATATACTTAGACTCATTGGCAAGATAAAATACAAAGGAGGGGATTCCCAGTCCCCTCAGTTTCCCTATCTAGTCGACATTTACGACACGCAGGGGAGATGTAGGAATATTCGATTCCTATTGCTCAGAGGCTTTATATATATGTGTGTGTGTGTGTGTGTGTGTGTGTGTGTGTGTGTGTGTGTGTGTGTGTGTGTGATTACCTAATTGTATTTACGGGAAAAAGCCCAAAGCTCGTATCTTTCCGTCTCCTTATCGGTTCCATTTTATACTTAGTGATACTTATCATACCTGCCCTTAAAACTATGAATTGAGATAGCATTAACTACCTCCTCGCTTAGCCAATTCCAATTATCAACTACTCTTACACTGAAAAAGTATTTCCTTACATCCTGCAAAGAAGTTTTCTTACGAAGCTTCAAACTATGACCTCTAGTTCTAGAGCCTGCCATATCAAAAAATCGACCCCTATCCACTCTATCATAACCATGAAGGAATTTAAAGACTGTCACCATATCCCCCCTCAATCTTCTAGCTGCGAGTGATGGTAAGTCTAATTCCCTCAGCCTCTCATCATAACTGAGATTGCGTATTTCTGGCACCAGTTTCGTGGCATGTCTTTGAACTTTTTCAAGCTTAGCTATGTGCTTTTTCAAGTGCGGATTCCAAAATGGGGCTGCATATTCGAGTTTTGGCCTCACATAGGTTACATAAATATTTCTGAACAATTCATTGTCCATGTGCCTGAAGGCTACCCTTACATATGATAAGAATGCATATGCTGCCCTTACTATGCCATTTATATGTATTTCTGGAGACAAATCTGCCAGTATGTTTACTTCTAGATCTCTCTCATTTTATGTCTCTTGAAGTTGTACTCCAGCCACCGAGTAGTCAAGCTTGGGCCTTCTTGCACTTGTACCCATTCTCATTACCTTACATTTTGAAGTATTGAATTTCATTAGCCACTTTTCTGACCACTCATGCAGACTATTTAGATCTTCCTGAAGTTCTCTAGCATTGGTTTCGTTTCTTACTTTCGTCACAATCTTTGCATCATCTGCAAACATATTCATGAATGAATTTACAGCCTCTGGTAGGTCATTTACATAAACAAGGAACTAACGTGGCCCTAAAACTGAACCCTGTGGAACTCCACTACTAACTCTTCTCCACTCAGACACTGAGTGTCTTACTCTAACCCTCTGTTCCCTTCCTTCTAAATAAGGCTTTATCCATTCCAAGACATTTCCACCTATTCTAGCCATTGCTTGCAGCTTCCTAATAAGTCTCCCATGTGGAACAGTGTCAAACGCTTTCTGGAAGTCTAGGAATATGCAATCTGCCCAGCTCTCTCTATCCTGTAAGATTCGGCTTACCTCATAATAAAATTCTAATAAGTTTGTTACTGTTGATCTACCTTCTCTGAAGCCATGTTGCCTCACTGACAAAACGTTGAAGGATTCCAAGTGAAGAGAGATATGTTTCCTTATTAGTTTCTCCATAACTTTGCAAAATATGCTGGTAAAGGATACTGGTCTATAGTTCAGAGCCGTGTCCCTCCTTCCCTTTTTGAAGATGGGTATCACGCTTGCTTCTTTCCAGCATCTTGGAATCTCCCCTGACTCCAGTGACTTTTTAAATATGATACTTAGTGCCCAATGATATTGAGTTTGCGCATTTTTTAAGTACATGAGGGGATATGTCATCAGGACCTGTAGCTTTATGAACATCTAACTCCATCAGCGCCTTGCATACATCTGTGGTTGTAAGGTTAATATTCTCTAATACCGGCCCTTGAGCTTCTATCTCTGCAATCTGAGGGGGTGGGGTATTTTCTACTGTAAATACTGACTGAAACTCCTTGTTCAATTCTTTGCAGATCTCATCATCCTTCTCAGTGATGCTTCCATCCTCTCTCTTAAGCCTTAAAACCTGTTCATTTACCTTCAGTTTTCCTCTGATAAAGCTGTGGAAAAGCTTGGGATTTTCTTTAGCCTTCCTGGTGATGTCCCTCTCATAGTCTCTCTCTGCCTCTCTTCTTTTACTTAGGTAGTCATTTCTTGCTCTTTTGTAGGTTTGCCAGGCATTTATGTTTTTTCTCCTCCTATACCTTTTCCAGCATTTGTCTCTCCACTCCTTAGCTCTTTTACACTCATTATCAAACCATTTCTCTCAGGCATGAATTACACCTACTTTGGTGAAAGGTATGCAGCAATCTACTATCTTTCCATATTTCTCACAAAAGATGTCATACATTTCTTGAACAGATTTGTTGTAAAATAAGGTTCTCCAGTCAATAACCGCAAAAAGCTCATTCATTTTGATGTAATCTCCTTTCCGATAGTTCCTCCTCATGTCCTCAGTGCCTCTACTCTCAGGCAGAATATCTTCAATGATACACTCCATCAACAACACACAGTGGTCACTCTTTCCAATTGGTGGTTCATACTCAATTTTTTCAATATCCAACATATTATCTGTGAACACTAGATCAAGTAGTGATGGCTCATCCCCACCCCTGGCCCTCGTTGGTTCCATTACATGTTGGCGTAGGAAATACCCTTGTACGCAATCTAGGAATCTTGCCCCAAATGAGTCCTCACCACTGTGTGGGTCAAGATTTATCCAATCTATCTCTTTATGATTAAAATCTCCCATAATCAAAATCCTACATTTTCTCTCCAGTGCCATGTTAACAACTGAGTTTATGACTTCAATAGTACCTATATGACTTTCCTCATAAACTTCTAGCCTATTCTGGTTCCTTGGTGGGTTATATACGACAGTTATTATAATGCTCTAAGTCCATGTGTGTGTGTGTGTGTGTTCATATATATATATATATATATATATATATATATATATATATATATATATATATATATATATATATATATATATATATATATCATATATATATATATATATATATATATATATATATATATCAAGAATTACTACTTTTGATACGTAATTCTATCTATATACAAGATATATAATAATAATAATAATAAAAAGGATAATAATAATATAATAATAATAATAATAATAATAATAATAATAATAATAATAATAATAATAATAATAATAATAATAATGGATTGAGCTGACTTACTCCCCTCGCTGGTACATGCCGTTAATTTTAAAGGAATGAAAAGAAAGACTGAAAAATACTTTCTATTTTATAAGATGGTATTGTGTTTATGTATGCATGTGAGTATATGCATGTATGTGTGGGTATATATGTGTGTGTGCCATTGCTTAAATGCTCATGTATTTTTTTCTCTCTATTTTTATAATTTAGCTCTCACCTGTATGTATATGTGCGTATGCATGCACACGCATGCAGGCGGGAGTGCATGTGCACGTGGGGGGAGATATATGTGAATTTGCACGTGAGTGTATGCACGCATATGCATGGGTGCACGCAAATGCATATGAGTGTGTACATATGTGGAGTGGCGGATGAATAAATGTGTAAATACATTAGAAAATTAAAGTGAACAAAAGTCAATACTGTGTGCAAATACAATAATAATTATGGTCATACTAATAATAATAATATTATATATTGCAATAATGTTCATGATAATATTAACGATTTTTTTATTTCGTATATGATAATTCTGCTGACATCTATCAAGGTAATAATAATAATAATAATAATAATAATAATAATAATAATAATAATAATAATAATAATAATAATAATAATAATAATAAATAAATAAATAAAATAAGATTATCAGTACAGAATAAGAATGCATAAAAACTACCTGAATACATAAAAACGAAAATATATCCATTAATATCTACAAAACAGAATATAAATAAGAAAGCACAAAAAAATGGAAACAAACACTATTTTTTTTCTATTATATGAAAACTTCTGCTCCACTGTTTCATCTTTTTTATTCCTAATCAAAGTCTGTTCATATCCTATTCCCAGGTCAACTGGTACAGTAGTAGTTTTAAGTTACCCAAATATACCCTAAGGTCAAATTACAAGCAGACACGTGGACCTTTCCGCATGCCCAAGAGAGCGTGTGAGTAGCCTATGTGTGTAACATAATTATTTAGCTTTACTTTAATGTTTAAAATCGAAAAGACGCCAAATTTATGACCAGGTAAGGATTAGCAACCCCTAGAACATTAAAGTTAGGTAAGATTAAGTTTGACACGGTCACACACAAAATTTTCTTTTATAATTGTGACACCAAGACTGGCATAAAAAAACAAAAATAAAACTGCCCGCATCGGGCCTGGCCACAAAGAAAACAAAGTAAATAGAATTAGAGATGGAGAGTGTTGTATTCGTCAGACGGGAAGGGATAGGAAGAGATGTGTAACGAGTATCCAAGAATATTCGGTGTAGATGTAGGTATAAAAATAGAACCGTAACTGAAGGAAGAGTAAGCATCAAACTATCCCCAATAGTCCTATTTAAGTCCATAAAAACCTACAGCTGTAGTATCACTACGGGTAGTTGGTGCCATAGACTAACCAACTACATGACTACTTAGAAGGAAGGGAACAGAGGGTTAGAGTAAGAAACTCAGTGTTTGAATGGAGAAGAGTTAGTAGTTGAGTTCCACAGGGTTCAGTTTTAGGGCCACTTTTGATCCTTGTAGCCTATAGGTATATGACCTTCCAGAATCGGCAAATTCATTCATGAATATGTTTGCAGATGATACAAAGATTGTGAAGAAAGTAAGAAACGAGAACAATGGTAAAGAACTTCAGGAAGACCCAAATAATCTGCATGAGTGGTCAGAAAAGTGGCTAATGATATACAATACTTCAAAATGTAAGGTAATGAGAATGGGTACAAGTACAATAAGGCCCATGCTTGACTACTCAATGGCATGAGCAGAAATTCAAGAGACAGAGAATAAGAGAGGTCTAGGAGTAAACATACTGACAGATTTGTCTCCAGAAATGCATATAAATGGCATCGTAAGGGTAGCATATGCTTTCTTAGCAAATGAAAGGGTAGCCTTCATGCACATGGACAAGGAAATGTTCAGGAATATTTATGTATCCTATGTGAGGCCAAAGCTTGAATAAGGAGCTCGCCTTTGGAATCCAAATTTGAAAAAGCACGTAGTTAAGCTGGAAAAAGTTCAAAGACATGCCACGAAACTGGTGCCAGAAATACGCAATCTCAGTTATGATGAAAGGCTGCGGGAATTAGAATTACCATTACTCGAAGCTAGAAGAATGAGCGGGGATATAGTGACGGTTTTTAAATTCCTTCATGGTTATGACAGTGGTTAGGGATCGTTATTTTAATATGGTTGGCACTAGAACTAGAGGTCATAGTTTGAAGTTTCGTAAGAAAACTTCTTTGTAGGATGTAAGGAAGTACTTTTTTAGGGTAAGAGTAGTTGATAATTGGAATTCGCTAAGCGAGGAGGTAGTTAATGCTAACTCAATACATAGTTTTAAGGACAAGTATGATAAGTATCAATAAGTACAAAATGGAACCGACCACGTTCCATTTTAAGGCTCTTTCTCGTAAGCACAATTAGGTAATTACACACACACACACACACACACACACACACACACACACACACACACACACACACACACATACACACACACACACACACACACACACACACACACATTTATGTTAGAAATTATCTTAGTGCATCAGAAATAACCACAGGTTTAAAAAAACCTGAAGAGCTCGAAGATTTATGGATCACTGTGCAGTATCAAAAACTTCCATCTTTCATTGTAGGGTGTGTTTACCGTCACCCTAAAGCACCTACCGGTTCATTCGATCACGTGCTAGAAACATTAAGAAATATCTGTGTGAGCCATAAACCCATATACATACTTGGTGATTTTAATGATGACTTGCTCTCAGTAGATAACAAAATGAAAAGGGTGATCAACACTGTGAAGTTAACACAAATAGTGAAAAAACCGACCCGCATAACCCCTAATTCTAGGACTCTTATAGATCTGATAATAACAAAGTGGAAGGTATACCCTATTGGGACGTAGTTCCCTGCCCAATTGCAGACCACGAGCTGAACATTGCTATGCTAGACATAAACAAGGCCAAAAGGAAGCCTCTCTTCAAGACATTCCGGTGTAAAAAAAAATTACCCCCCTGATATCTTTTGTGAAACATTAATCAACAACATAAATGTACTTAATAGAGTTAAAAACACAGATAACGTCGATTTGCAGGTTGAGATTCTAACAAAAGTCTTTCGTGAATGCTTAGATAGTTGTGCACCCATTGTAACAAGAAAAATAACCCGCCCCTCAGCCCCCTGGCTAACTAATGACATCAAAGAGGCAATGCAACTCAGAAATCAAATACAAAAAGAGCTAAAATTAATAGATATGATATGACTCTCCGAGAATGTTATAAAACAGAAAAGAAACGTGTCAGATCTCTCATCAATGTAAGTAAAAAAGACTTTTACAAAAAACAATTTAATGACTCTAGACATGATACAGCAGCAACATGGAAAGTGATAAGAAGCATGATACCAAATGAAAAGACTACCTCAGAAAGTTATGAAAATATTACAGAGTTGAAAGACAAAGCGGAAAACTTTAATAACTATTTGTCTAACGTTGGCAAAAATACATATGAGAAAACACAAGAAAACATAAACTCAGTAAATATGAGTAATTGCTTAAAGGACAATTCTTCCAATGTAAACACAAGAGAGTACTTCAAGATAAATCCTATCGATTGTGCTACCCTAAGTCTTACCATAAAGAGCCTAAGAATCTCTGGCTCTTATGGTTCAGATGGTAAACCATTTCAGTTCATCAAAGATGCTCTGCCCATGATTGTATCTTATATTCTAACTATTATGAACACTTCCATTGTTACTTAAAAGTTTCCTGACTCTTGGAATAAAATCACATGTAATACCTCTGCATAAAAAGGGTGACAGAGAAGATGTGACAAACTATCGCCCCATTTCCCTGCTACCCATTTTCTCTAAAATATTAGAAAAAATTGTAGCATGCCAACTTATATCATATTTAGAGTCAAATAGACTATTAAGTATTAACCAACATGGTTTCAGACCGAAACTCTCGACGGAAACTGCACTGCTTAAAGTTACGAATAGTATCTATAATAATATAGATATGAAAAAATAAAAAATAAAAACTGCTTGTATTATTAGACTTATCAAAAGCCTTCGACAGTGTACACCATGAAATTCTTATACGTATATGTACTAACCTAAATATTGATCCGAGCTGGTTTAGAGAGTATCTATCTAATCGCAAACAGTCTATACGTCTTAACAACATTATCTCTATGCCAAAATATGTATCATTTGGTGTTCCACAGGGATCAGTACTTGGTCCTATCCTCTTCTCCATTTACGTAAATGATCTATCTTCTTTAACTTCTGACTGTCTAGTCGTACAATATGCAGATGACACTCAACTACTCCTTAGTAGTGATACTAATAATCAGAGCTAACTTTAAGAGCAGAAAACACTCTGTCAAAAATTAAAACCTATTTTCAAAAAATTGGGCTGTTAATTAACGAGAGTAAAACACAATGCATGTTTATTGGTTCAAGGTTCCATATAGCACAAATTCCAGAAAACACAACAATTAATTTTTGCGACAATGTTATTACACCTAGCAAAACAGTCAGAAACCTAGGAATTCACTTTGGTAACTCTATGTTGTTTGATTCCCACATAGATAAATTATGCAAAAAGGTTACAGGAACAGTAATGTACTTATCACGTATAAAAGACAATTTTGAGACTACCACTCGAATAACTGTTGTTGAATCTCTAGCCCTAAGTCACATTAACTACTGCACAAATGTTTGGGGAGCTATCACTAAGACTCAGATAAACAGAATACAGAAGCTTATTAATTTTGCAGCTCGAGTTGCCCTGGGAGGAATAAAAAAATATGACCACATCACACCAGCTCTCAATAAACTTGGGTGGTTGAGGGCAAAAAACAAGGTCACTTATGCTATTTATGTTTTTGTATACAAAATTTTGGACCATCATTATCCTAGCTGGCTATTTGATTAAAAAACAGTCAGGGATATAAGGGGAACCAACACAAGACAGAGCAGTGAGCTCTCTATTCAGAGAACAAACACAGAAGCAGGTTCAAAGATGATCACTATTATAGGGCCAACACTCTGGAACAGTATCCAAAGCATCTTAAAAATGCAGCCTCCTTCACAGCTTTCAAAGGCAAACTTTATAGTTTTCTTTTGGATAATCAGTTGCTGCCCACACATAAACTAAACTTAATGATTTAATACAATTTCCTTTAACACTAACCTCTCTATATGTAAACTGATATCGACTTCTCTGTTCTCTAAGTTAAGAACTAATTATTTTCA